>CABHPQ010149998.1:366-29564 GCA_902168405.1 Peromyscus aztecus
AGTGTCTTTGGTACAGGAAGGCACTCTTTATGCTACCAAAAGAGAAATGTAGACACCAAGTCAGCCACAAACCCTTTGATCTAAAGTGCTGCCCTGCCTATATGTTACTCCAGGGCAATAGTGACACAAAGATTGTGGAAGTAACCTATCAATATTTGATTACACTTAAGGCCCACTTTATGAGGTGGAACCCACACTTAACTTGGCTTGAGTGACTAAAAACCTGAGACTAGGTAAAACCAAATACCATTGTTTTGAAAACAAACACACAGCAATTAAATGACTCCTAATGACGTTCTGCTATACTCATAGATCAGTACTTTGCTCAGTCATCATCAGAGAAGCTTCCTCCTGCAGCAGATGGGAACAAATACAGAGAGAGACCCACAGACAGACAACATGCAGAGAGTGAGAGACCTTGGAACACTCAGCCCTAAATTGGATGTCTTCATCAAATCTCTCCTCTCAGGGTTCAGGGAACCCTGCAGAAGAGTCTAAAAGAGTGTAAAAGCCAGAGGGGATAGAAGACACCAAGAAAACAAAGCCCTCTAAATCAACATGATCACAACTTAGGAATTCACAGAGACTGAGGAAGCATGCACAGGGTCTGCCCAAGTCTGCCGCAGGTCCTCAGTGTGTACATATTATGGCTTCCAGTTTAGTGTTTTTATGGAACTCCTGAGTGTAAACTGGTGGGTGTCTGATTCTTGTGCCTTCTCTTAGGATCTTTTCCTTCTATTTGTTTTGTTTTATCTTGTTATATTTCATTATATATAATTATAATGCATATTATATTATATTATTATGCCTTATAAGCCTGTTTTGTTTTCTAATGAGAAACAGGAAGGTATGGATGGGAGGGGAGGTGGGGAGAAACTGAGAGGAATAGAAGGAGGGGAAACCATAATAAATAAAAAAGGAAAAGAAATAAAAATATGATTTAACTTAGAAAAAACTCAGAGTTTGTAATGCACATGTGGTTTTGGAGCCTCTTTTATAAACTTTTCTTAGGCATAGATCACACTGCCTAAAACAGATTAAATGCACAGAGGACATATTCATGGAAGAGTTTGGTTTTGCGTGCAGTGAAAATGTGGTATTTTATTAAGATGCCGACAACGGCAGTGCTATCTATATTTATTCTAAGCTAATTTGCCTTATTTGCATAGATTCAAACTTCAAAAATCGTATCATTAAAACACTAAAGTTAACCTAGAAAAAGAATGCACAAGCCACAGGTGAGCAGCACCAACTGTACCTACCAACTGCATCCATACAAGGACAAGAGTGACCTCTGACAACAGGCAAACAAATGAGCAAGATGACTTCAGTGGCATTGGATCAACAAAACCAGGTTTTAGGTTGGACTTTACCTACATCCTTATTCTGTGGACCTGTGCTTTATGTTACCATCCTACTTGCTCCTGTCTCCTGACATCATACTAATTCAGCCAATGATAGATGGCATGCACAGTGGTGCTCTCATGGGGGCACAAAAGAACTGAAAAGTTCCCATCACCTGGTGATGTTACAGCCATTTGAGTCTGTGTAAGTGATGTTGGAATAATCATGAAGTCAACTCACAAAGCATTGGTAAGACCTGTTTATGCACGTGGAAGGCAGAGGAGGAGCTCAGGTATCTTGCTGTATTACTCTCCATCTTACTCCTTTGACACAAGAGTCGCTGATTGAACCTGGAGCCAGGCTGGTAGCTAGCCAAGCCCCAGGGATCCACTGCCTCTACCTCAGCACTGGTTTACAGGCCTACACACAGCCACATCCAGCTTTTTCTATGGATTCTGAGATTGGAACTCAGGTCCCCATGCTTGCGAAGCAAACACTCTAACACTGTTATCCCTGAGCCTTATCTCCAGGCTATAAGAGCTTATGTTCATTGTTAAGCAATAGTATGTGTACTGGATACTGATTGAAATCATGTAAACTCTTGCTCTCAAATGGAGTCATTTTATTCATCTCTGCTCAGCTTCCAAGCATGATGCAGGGCAAATAATAGAGTCTCCTTGAGACTCACAGTGGAATTCAATGGTAAATGTGCATGTTCCAATTCTCCACTCTCTCCCCTCCCCTCTCAAAATCTACGGATGGTGTTATAGTGACCTAAACAAGGAGGCTTCAGAAACAAGGAAAGATAAGGATTCTGTTAGCTAGAAGAATAAACAGAAAGCTTATTCAAGGCAAAAATAACCCTTACTTTTCACAAGGCTGGAGGAATGTTTGGTTCTCACTCAGCTGTTTGCTTTCATAGCTGCACATTGATTTTAACTTGGCTATAGTGGCTCCTATATTGTGTATGTGATTTACCAAACAGGAGGATATCAGTTTCATCCATTTGCTTCCACACACTATAGTAAAACATCATTTACTTGGCCCATGTTCCATTTGCATGAGAAATATAAGCAACTATGAACAGCATCTTGCCCGAACTGGCAAAATTACCATCTGGAGCCTGTGAATAGGAATCAGTGGAGTCTCTGGAAGGAACACAATGTTTAAAACCCACCTGGCCCCCATTACTGCTATAAAGCCTTCTCAAAGCTTATGATCCAGCCAAATCCCAGCAGTCTGAGATGTCAGGGATGTGGTCTAAGATATGCCCCTGTAGACTACCCTGAGCCATGCCTGGCTCTCAGCAGATAATGTCACCAACAGCCCAAAGGAGGAAATGTTCTTAGCTGCATGGTTTGCCCTCACCTGGCTAGATGCCTGGAACTTAGCATGCACACAATCCATTTTACACGACAGATGGAAATTGGGCTACAGCAAATAAATCATATAGCACCTCTTTGAGTAGTGTCTTTCTATGGGGACTCTTCCTGTTGACTTACTATGGCCCTGCCCCTTTCTGATTAGCCACACAGATGTTTTATTGATATTTGACTCCTCTGAGAAATTTCCTTTTTTTTTTGAGAAATTTCTTATTTAAAGACTCTCCAGGGTTTTTCAACATGCAGAGTTCTTCCACTTATCATGAGGAGCTTTTTTGACCTGGTTGATTATAATCATGTGTCATTCTTTAGACACAACAAACATACAAATATACAACACACAAATATTCACTCAAATTACCAGCACCCTAAAATTCCCATTATTCATCCTGTCAAATGGTTCATTCAAAGTTTAGGACTTATGATAAAAGTACACAACAGCTTGAACTGCATGTTTGATATCTCTTTACTATGTTCCAAGTATTCTATCAAAAGAACTCAAAGACACTTAAGGTCTCCAGAATCACAGCAATCAGGATTGGAATTCCACCTGTGTCTATAGTTCTGGGCAAGTTAAATCCTCTGAGTTTCAAATCCAAAACAGTACAGTTAGCATGCAAATACTGCCAGCCTCAGGATGCACTTGTGAGGAAAGCCTGTCACAAAACATGGTTTCCTAAGTGCTTTGGTAGTATGTGCTCATGTAGCTGTGTGGGGCGGGGATGGGAGGGGAGAAGAGGGAGGAGGAAAAGGAGGAAGGGAGGAAGAGGAGAGAACAAAGAAGCCAGCATATCACTGTTCCTTCTTTGGAATGGGTTGCATTAGTAAGTACTATTTTCCTCCTCTTGTGACTGGCAACTTGAAGCCCTGTCCTGAATGGTTTCTAAACAAAATTTTCAGAGCCAAGCAAACTGCTCTGTGGGATAGCCAGAGCATGTTTTGGGGAGAAAAGGTAATACTGGCAGAATTAGCTGAGCAATACTCAGTAAAGGACTCGGGACTCGAGCCTGAAGAGATGAATTCAGATCCCAGCACCCACATTTCAAAAGATTGATTATAGCAGCTTCTACCTGTAACCCGAGCATGGTGGGGACAGATAAAGGAAGATCTCAGAGGTGCATTGAGCAGCCAAAATGTTAGATATATGTTCATCAAGGGACCTTGTCTCAAAAAATATGACAGAAGCCATCAATGTGAGAGGAAATGATGGAGGACCTGGGAGAGGTTGGGAGATGGAAGGGGTGAAGGAAGGAAAAACAAGTGAAGAACTAGTCTAATTATATTTTAATTTAAACAAAAAATCTAAAAACAAATCTGAAAAAAGTAATAAGGCAGAGAAGCAATTGAGGAAGGCTTCCTGACCTCAATCTCTGGCCTCCATATGCAGCCGCAAGGGCATGCACTAACTCTCTCTCTCTCTACCTCTCTCTCTGTCTCTCTCTGTGTCTCTCTCTCTCACTGCCTATGTTCACATGGTTGTACTCTCTATAGAAGTATCATTGAAGCCCTTGCATATGGACAGTGCTCATATATATCTAGCAGAAATTTCCAATACATTTCCATATCAATATGTCAATATGTACAAAACACACAGCCAGAGACTTGGAGATGGTCCAACTGCACTCAAACAGACACAAGGAAGTAGAAGAGAAAAAAGAAAAAACAGGAAGCAAGTCTTCTTCAAATTTTTGAACAAAGAGTGGAGATTTACTGACTGGGGTCAGCTCTTATGGTGAGTGTGATTAGCACTTTTATAATCCAAAAAAAGATGAGTTGAAATAAGTTGATCATTATGTATTATAAGGGGTCTTCTGTCAGGAAAAAGTGGGTCTCCCTGGGGTGGAAGCTGGTCCATATAGTATATAGCCTCCACCACCCTATAATTCCTAATAAAAACAAAAGGTAAATCTTTATACCATAAGTTTTCACTGTCCTATTTTTTTCCTAATGACATTGAGGAACAGCAAAATCAAGACTTTTATTTCCAATTCTGGAACTAAGTTGTTTCTTATCTTGATGAGTGGCTAATTGCATATTGTTTCATGTCTGCCTAGGGATGCTGCAGTGGCCAGTCTATGACTTTGTATTAGAATTAGCTAAGGAGTCTTTTAAAACGATTACTGACCCTTCTATAGACCAGACCCCTGGTGTCCATGGGACAGAGAAGCCCAGAAATCTGCATTGATTAATATGCTCATCAAAGAATAATACTTTTCAGGATGGTAAAGAACACTAGATGGAGCTGAACACCTAAGCTGTGTTGTAAGAACTGAGATTAGTGGTTGGGATTGAATTGTTGCATCACACACGTTGGTGCAGAATCTGGACCTTTGTAAGAATCCACTTCCTCTCCAACAGCACAAAAATCTGCAGGTCACAAGGGCCAAATGTCAGAGAAGGCAGAAGCTGTTTGTAAGTTATGGAGCATTAAAAATAGTGAGTAATGATCTGGGGGCAGTGGTGGTCACCACAGGTCCTGGCTACCGGAAAAGCTGAGGCAGAACCATCACTGGAGCCCAGGAGCTCAAAGCCATGCTGGGCTAGGTAGTAAGACCCTGGCTCAAAACCAAACAATAGCAACAACAACAAAGCATTACCATGTGTCTATCATGTGCTAATTTAGGTACAATGCATTTTCTAGACAAATATAATCTATCACTCCTAAGAGTCTGTACCATTGTTTTATAAATTAAAAAAATTCTTTTTAATCCTCAGTCTTTGAGTAAGGACAACCCAAGCTGGCTGATTTGAATGAATTAAGAGGGATATGTATTATTTCTTTTGAGGCTGGGAAAATAGCTGAGTAGATAAAATGCTTGTTCAGAACATGAGCTCAGACTACAGCACCCACCTAAAGGTCAGTTGTGGTGGCTCATGTCTGTATTCTCAGCACTGAGAAGAAAGCAGAGTTTGTTGGATGCCATGGGTTAGCTGGTCTGACAGTCTACATGAAATAGTGAGGTTCAAGGTTAATAAGAGACCTTGTCTCAAAAAATAAAGTGGAAAGCTATGGAGAAACACACCAACCCAAAGTCAACTTCTTTACACTCACCCACATGGGCAAGTGTACCACATACACACACATACATGTGTGGGCTCATGCACATAGTATCTGTTTAAACTTTTAGGTGCAGGGAAACTAGCATGTGCATCCCTCTGGGTAGGTGAAAGGGTAGTCGCTGAAGCTAATGGGTCTGTTCTTATTCATGTTATGGAGGACCTTTTCTTCCTGCAGAGGAAGATCACCCCAGAACACAGGGGCAGTTCTGCACACTCGGAGCTGAGGGGAGACCAGTGCTAGGTGCATACCAGAAAATAAAGACAGTATTTTAACCATTGAGTAGGAAGGGAAAGCCAAATCACCTCTGGTTTCTCAAGTACTGAAACTGACATCACAAACAAGAGTTTGAATGAAATTATAAAAGTAAAATAAGCTATCTTCCTGTGTGATCTACCAATATCTCCTAAAAAGGAAAAATATCCCAGAAAGACTCAGGCAGTGACAACATGGCCTACTGGGGAAAAGACTTAAATGTAGTTAGGAAGACACAGGATGTTCATTTGGAAAGAATAGAAATCATAGGCGCATCCCATCACTGAGGCAAATGTGCCATGTGGCATATGGACAGTAACAGCCATCATTTGGGTGGCTATGTGAAAGTTACAACTTGAGGGAAGCAGAAGCCCATAGAGGGTGCCATAAACTCCCAGGGCCAGCTGCAGAAAGGCCTGCCAGCAATATGGGGCCTGCAAGTGTTTTCCTACAAAATCAAAGAAACAGAGTAAAAGAGAGGATGTGTATTTCTTATGTTCATCTTATTTCATCAGAAAAGTTTGCACACCATCAAAACATGCATTAATAGAGCATTAGATAAAATGTTTGCACATCTCTCCCTTTTGAACCTTTATCCTCCTGGCTGCTGCACTCTCTCCCATCTCCATTTCCCTCGCCTGCTCCCCACATGGCCCAGCTCAGTCTGGTCATGTCCACTCTGGACTCTCCCAGATGTCTCTGCCTCTGGCTATGCTCTCCCACATATCTATAATAAACCCTCTTCTCCACCATACCTCAATCATTGCTTTCCTTTCCATTTCTTTTTTTTTCTTTCATCTGGTGCTGAAACCACAGGAATAGCTTAAATGAGTTCCCTCCACAAGAAATGCAGCTGCTCCAAACCTACCAGCTGATCTGACTCTCCTAGGTATTTATGAGCCATTTCCTCCTGCTGGCTTTTGCCACCCACCACATTTGATTCTAGAGTCCCCCTCTTCAGCCATTTCTTCCCTCCTCACCTACTCAGTAAGTGTCCCATCTCCCTACTCTGCCCTTGTTTGGGCTGCCCACCATGTGGGCATTTCCCAGCTATGGCCTTTTGGACTGCCTGTTATGTGGGCATACCCCTGCTACACCCTTTGGACTGCTCACCATGTGGGCATACTCCCTGCTAACACTTCAGGGCCCTAATATGGGGCCAATTCCAATTACTAAGTAATTACAAGTAATACAATTACTTGGACCTCTGTAGCTATTTTCTCCTCTACCTGCTCTAACCACTTGTCTCTCCCCTTCTACTGGATAAATGTCATTATGGAGCTCCCTGCTTTGTTTCTTTTACTATGAAAGCTACATTTCTCTCTGACAAGTCTCTCAGTCTGCTTGGGGATGCCCTGGATGGAAATTCTCCTTACCACAACACTTACCCATTCTTCTCTCTCCTGGATCCTCTTGGCTCTTCTTGGTGCTTCTTTGCCTCCCATGAGGAGCTACCTACAGCTCCTGGGTGTGACTTTTCCTTGACCCCTGCCCCTCAGAGCTATTTGCTCTATCTCTCCTTGTGCCCTCCTGGGCCCATACATTTCAGTTCCTTGCCTGCCCCTAGGAGCTGCCTGCTAAGTCCCACAGCTTCTCTAGGTCCTTGTGGCCTCTACAGTATTGGAACCCTACCTCCAGTGGAGTTCCTGCTTGTTCCTCCTTGTCCCTTATGGTTACACTGTTCTGTCTCTTAGCTGCCTAACACTACCTGTGGCAGAGTTCTTTTTCTTTTGTGACCTTTCTTCCTTTTCTCCTTGGACTCAATTCCTTTCTTGGACTCAGAGATTCTCTTAAAGCCTTGCTGTCTTATTGAAAATGGCTTGGCCTCAGTATAGCTCAATGGCCAAAGATGGCACACTCAAGTTCCAAATTCTTACAGATTTTAACAAATTCTGCCACCACACAAGCAAATGATCTCCAAGTCTCTTATCTCGCTGGGTGGTGGTGGTGCACATCTTTAATCCCAGCACTCGGGAGGCAGAGCCAGGCAGGTCTCTGAGTTTGAAGCCAGCCAGGTCTACAGAGTGAGCTCCAGGACAGGCACCAAAACTACACAGAGAAACCCTGTCTCAAAAAATCAAAAACAAAAAAAAATCTCTTATCTCTTATCTCAAAGGTTCTCTAACTTTCCACTCTTAAGTATTTTATCCCTATGATTTCTCTGGGCTTTGATCTCAAGAAATCTTTTAAGACTATTGTGTAAACAGCCTTTCTCTCAGGATTGATATGTAAATTCATGTGGTATGGTTAAAGAATCTGTAAAAATCTAACAAAATTTGGCTTTAAATTTATAACAAAAGGCTTATAAGTAAAGCCTATCCATAGAAATTTTAATTTGCTACAGCATCCTATATATGCGAGTCACCTCTTATCTAGAATATACTGTACATGTAACTTAGATTCAACTCTTGTTTAGGCAAACAAATGCTTTAAATAGTAACCATTCAGCTCTCTTCCATCATGGTTGATGACTTTCAAGATGTAAGCAGTCACATGACTGGCAGACATTTTACTAAGGTTAAAGAGTACATGTGACTTCATCTTAAGATGACCATGTGGCATAAAGCAACAATTATAAAACTTCTCAGTTTTACTGAGCCCTTATTTTATCACTGTATCTCTTTTTACACTAAGGAAGCAACAAGTCTCAAATATTTGGGGCTAATATGGATTTTTGTATGATGATGAAACTTTAAGGTCATATGTTGTTGGAGGTTTTTACTCTTTTGTTGTGCCCGGCACCCAGTTCCCATATAAATCACTCACAGAGGCTTATTCTTAATTATGAATGCCCAGCCTTAGTTTGGCTTGTTTCTTGCCAGCTTTCCTTAACTTTAAATTATCCCATCTACCTTTTGTCTCTGGGCTTTTCTTGTTCTCTTACTTCTGCAAATCTTACTTTTACTCCACGGCTTGCTGTGTAGCTGGGTGACTGGCCCCTGATATCCTCCTCCTTCTCTGGCTACTTCTTTTTTCTCCTCCCAGATTTCTCTTTCTATATATTGTTTCTGCCTGTCAGCCCCGCCTATCCTTCTCCTTCCTCGCTATTGGCTGTTCAGTTCTTTATTCAACAATCAGGTGTTTTAGATAGGCCCAGTAACACAGCATCACAGAATTAAACAAATGCAACATAAACAAAAGTAACACACCTTAAAATAATAGTCTACAACAGTTATTATTTGCTACAGAATACTACATTTGTGAGTCAACTCTGGTTTAGAATATACTAGATATAATAATAAAGTACTAATGGTCTATTCAGATTTTAAAAGGCTGATTTAAGATATATGCTTAACTACTTCTGTCTTTGCTAACTTTCTAATAGCAAGCTACTAGAAAATTTAGATAAATAACATATGTTTGATAAATAGGGTATATTTGATAAATAAGATTTGTTTGATATACAGGGTATATTTGATAATCAAGATTTAGAGATTCTTAAGGTCTACTCAGATTCACAGTAATATTTGTCTAGCTTCATCTTTCCTCACTTTAAGCTTTAGCTATTAGGATAAATTAAGACATACAAAAATCCCCTGCAATATTCTATAATGTTGTGTCTGATCCTCCAAGAAAGTCCTTTTCCCAAGGTCAGGCAGTTAGACAAAAGACCCATCCCACAGGGGCTTGAGGAAAAGTTCTTGCTTACTGAAAAGGGAGTCACTTTCCTTATCACTGGCAAGAGGAACTTGTGGCCCTTCCATTAACATAAGACTGTGGTGCCTATTAACTTGTCAAGGTCAACACTAGCCTCTGGGCTCCCTCAGTCCCTACTCATCAGCCCCCTTGCTCTGTTACCATTTAACCCTGGAAAGCTTTCCCTGTCTATTTTCATAGCTTTCCCAGGAGACAGCCTTGGTAGTCTGAAATAAACTGTTTCCCTTTTCACACTCAGAGCAGCTGTTTTGTTTTCCTTACTGTGCCCATTTTCATTCACTAAGCACTAATGTAATTAATTACAGGAAAAAAGCTTTATTTAGCTTCCTGTAGATGTTTCAAAGACAAGTCTAAAGCAAGCAACTAAATTAATTATACTTAATAGATAGATGGTCTTCAAACTTTTCAGAGATTTGCTGAATATGGCATTTGAAATGTTTAATAAAAAAGTTTTTTGTGATAGAGAGAAATGCTAGCTAGCTGCTGGTAGCACTTCTGGGATCTCCTCCAAAGAAGACAATAGGGCACTGAAGACTCCACCTGGTACTTGCTTTAAATGTAACAAAGTTGACCACTTGGTGAAAAACTGCCCTTCACCTCACCAGGACCCTGTCCAGACTGTGGACAAGAAAGACACTGGAGAGTTTCTTGCCCCACTTTGCCTAGACAAAGTAGGCCAGCCCCCTAGCCCCCAAGTTCCTACTCCATAGTAAAGTCTATCAGATATTCTGGGCCTGGCAGCTGAAACTGATGCTGCCCTGGGACCTCTGTCCCCAACAACCAAGAGGAACCTAGGGTAACTATCCAAGTAGCTGGTAGGTCCCTCTCATTTTAATAGATTTGCAAGCTGCTTGGTTTTTCTCTGGTGAAATTTATCCTTCTGAGCTCTCTGGTGGTGTTGATGACTAGGATGGAGATAGCCTTGTTACTTCAACAGCAGCAACCAAGGCTTCAGCTGCCTTCTCAGTTCTCTTCTCATGTAAAATCAGGCCTCAGGCCTTGCTTTATTAGATACTCCTAGGCCTAGACACAGTGTTTACCTTGCTACTAGACTCCATAAAAAAAGAGATAAACTTACAAAACAGGTTTCAAAGTAACGTTTTACTATTTCTTTATTTAAAGTAACTTGCTTTACAATGACTGCTGGCAGTAATCAACCCCCGGCCTGTGTCTCATGGTAAATAATTGGGGAAAAAGTGATTTAAGGTATATAAAAATAAAAAATGCCTCAGATTTTATTCCCCTCACTATACTGTTGTTATACTAACACTTCAAAAGTTCAGAGTTTTAACATTTATCAAAGAAGTTCCTGGAAGCTATTAATCTAGCTCTGGTAAGCACTGACTACTATTATAGTCACAAGCTCAAGATTTTAAATTTCCTTTAGTTGTCTTCTAAGTATAAACTTAAAGTGCTTCTCACTGTGCTAAAAACATCTGTCTAGTCTATACATACCCACTCTTCTGGACAGAGGAAAGAGTGTTCATGCTTTTAACCCAGAATCATTTTGGGTCCTGAGTTTCAATTAAAACTCAGACGTATGAGTCTACTGCCTTTTATACAATGTAGATTTCAGTACAGATTACAAACAATGATAATGCTAACATATCTATAATTTATCTCTTTTTCTTCTTGTAAACTTAAAAAGTTCTTGTCAGCTTCAGGGAACTGACTTGGATCTACCCCTCACAGGTTAAATGGACTCCAGATAAGTATTGTCAATTAACAGACTATTTCCCTACCTGCCTATTCCAGAGAATGGGATTTCTTCCCTGGTCTTGGGACTCCCCTCCCATAACTACCAGGATCATTGGCCTAAAAGTTTTAAATGTACACCTGTTGGAGACTGACCCAGGACTGTTTGACCCAGGTATGTTATGTTCGGAATTTCCTGCTTGGAGTCTTGCAAAACAAGACGTCCTTGGCTAACTGCAAGTCTTGCAAAAACAGGACAACCTTGGCCTAACCACAAACATGTACGATTAGATAAGGCCTCATACAGTAATAACAGGGACCTGGGACCGGCCAACTGCAGGATTTACGATTAGATAAACTTTCTAAAACAGATGCTAATCAGCCAGCTGCAGGAGCCTGGGGCCTAAGAGACCTCGCCCCGACCACTCTGACTTCTTCTGAAAATTTTCCACTCTCCTTTCTCTGTTCCCCCTCCCTGCCTGAAGCCCTGCATAAAAGCTTCCCCACCCAATCAATAAACGGAGCCTTGACGCGACTCAGACTGACTCTTGTCATTCATTATATGCGCCTGGCTCCCTTCCCTTCTCGCCCCCTTGGCTTTCAGGTGGTTCCTTCCTCGAGACCCACGAATAACCTGGCCTGTTGGACAGGTCATACACCAAAGAAGAAAGTTTCCCCCTAAACTCTTTAACTTTACCTAATACATATCTGTTCCACCATATTTCCATTAAAGACTTCAAACTGCTCCAGCTGTTGCTTGCACTTGCCTATACCCAGGTCCTGCAGAGCCTGGACAACAAGTGAGACATGCCCTTTCCAGACTTGGCCAACATTCCAGCTTTTTGGGTCCCCAACAACAATGACCCAAAGTCAACAAGAAGTACTCAGACACAATTATATCACCTCTTATCATTTATTTATTATCAACGAAATGCTGGATGTTAAGTTTCAAACCCAGGACAAACAGCTGAGGTGCCTATCTAACATATCAAAGCTAGACTTGGCAGCCAGGTTCTCCCAGCATTCCTCGGTCCCTATGTGTTACAGGGTATGGCCTACATACCTCGCCCTCCACCCTGAACTCTCCAGCCTGGGGACTGGGCTGCCCTTCCCCCAGAGGTTCTTCCCTATATATCCAGTCATTTTGGTTACGTGCCCTGTTGCTGGAGAGGTCCCACCAAGCCCCGCAGTTCCACAACCCATGTATAAAATAAACACACAGACGCTTACATTATTTAAACTGTTTGGCCATTAGCTCTGGCCTATCATTGTCTAGCTCTTATTCTTATATTTAGCCCATTTCTATTAATCTATACTTTGCCACGTGGCTCGTGGCTTACTGGTACCTTACATCTTCCTTGTCCTGGCAGCGGCTCCAGGCAGTCTCTTCCTCCCTTCCTGTTCCCTCAATTCTCCTCTCTGTCAGATACTCTAGGCCTGTAGCCAATTTGAATGTACCAACAATGCTGAGAAACATTAGGTGACTGTCCAGGATGTCAGCTGTCTCGGTCTACTTTTATAAGATTCTTGAAAGTTGCTTGCATCCATCTACCATTTCTCAGGTACCATTATATTCCTTCTCAGGTCTTTGATGTGGTTGAAAACTAAATACTTACAATTCTCCTTAGTTATAATAAAAGATAAGTTAGATATAAAACCTTAAACTCACAAATATAAGATAGATAGGATATCTTCTTTAATATTGTAACTGTAATTCTTGCTCGATAATTGTTTTGTTATATGTAATTTTACTATGTTAAAGTTAAAACCTTCCTTTTTGAAAAAGAAAAAAAGGGAAAGTGCTGTGGGATGTTCTGTATGACAAATATGTTAATAAATAAAGCATTGATTGGCCAGTAGCCAGACAGGAAGTATAGGCGAGACTAACAGAGAGGAGAATGGAGGGAACAGGAAGGTGGAGCAGGAGACTGCCTGGAGCTGCCGCCAGGACAAGCAAGATGTAAGGTACCAGTAAGCCATGAGCCACATGACAAAGTATAGATTAATAAAAATGGGCTAAATATAAGAGTAAGAACTAGACAATGATAGGCCTGAGCTAATGGCCAAGCAGTTTAAATAATATAAGAGTCTGTGTGTTTATTTTGTAAGTGGGCTCCAGGACTGGCGGGACTTTGTAGCTGGAGACTGGTGGGACTTGGGAGCTGGAGAGAAGCACTCCAGCAACACTTGGTACCTAACCTCTACATGCTGCTTTGATAGAAGCATAGACCCACAAAGGCTCCCAGAGCTGACGGTAAACGTAGCACCACCATGTTGGGAAGTTGAGGTGGGCGGAGCCAGCAGCCACAGCACCATTTCAGTCTTAGAATGCTGCAGTTTAAAATAACAGGTTCACAATAAGACAGATTCAGATGGAACAAGACTTTAAATGCTTTAAAATGTGTGTAAAAATGTACGTAGGCTTCAAAGAGAGATAAAAAGGAATATATACAGTTATATAAAGAAATAGATAGTTTTGAAAAATAGTCTTTAAAGAGACAGTAAAGGTAGTATAAAATATAAGCCACGTAAAGATGGATATCACACAGAGACTTATATTGCTTACAAACTGTATGGCAGTGGCAGGCTTCTTGCTAACTGTCCTTATATCTTAACTGCCCTTTTTGTATCTTTGGCCTCCTGGTTGCTGCACCTGGTTCTCCTCCTCTCTCCCTTCTCTCTCTGCCTCTCCTTCTCCCCATATAGCCCAGTTCAATCTGGTCGTGTCAACTTTGGACTCTCCCAGATGTCCCTGCCTCTGGCTATGCTCTCCCACTTATCTATAATATAATTTCTCTTCCACAAAAAAATATCCACACATCTCAAAGACAGGAGCTGGTGTGAGTAATAGTGTGGAGGAACAGTCTTGATATGGAGAAGTGCCATATCAAGTGGTTATGCTTTCTATGATGCCTTTCATAAAAATTTTCAAAAAAAATAAGAAGAATACTGAAGTTGTTTATTTATAACCACAATATTTCTTGGGTGTACCCTATAATGCTAGACACTGGGGAAATAACAGGAAATAATAGTTTCCAGTCATAGTACTTAGATTCTAGGGACAAGATGTAGAAAGCAAACTGATGCAGGTGTGCATGAAGTCTGATGTGACATGATGTATGCAATGGGGAAAAACAGCAAGGTAGGGAAACAGGTGCTTCTAGGAGAAACCCCATTGTTAAAAAGAAGCCTTCTCTTTCAAAAGAGCTGAGAGCAGGTTAGACTAGTAAGGGGAAACAAGTATGCTTGGAGGCACTGGGAACAGCAAATGGCAAAGGTTTTGATGAACAAGAAATAGTCAGTGTATTTAAGAGGCAGCGAAGAGGCCAGACTGACAAGAACAGAGAGGAAGAGGAAGCAACAGATGAGTTGAGATCAAAATGAGGCAGTGAGTAGCCACCACCACTGACATGATCATCACAAGTCATGTACACCATTATATAATCTCAGAGGGTTTTCAGGAGTGAGGTTGGCAGCCATTGGACAGATATGACATGAAAATGTTTATGTTCAGAGTTAGGCTGTCTCCTTTGTGGAGGATGTGCTGGAAAGTAGATGGTTCTCTTAGACCATCTCAGTCTGGAGGCTGAGAGTCTAAGATCAAGGTGCTTGGAAATTTAGTATCTGAAAGGTTTGCTTCCTCATGGATACATGCTTCTCACTTCGACCTGCAGGGCAGAGGGTCAGAAGGGACCAGAGCTTTCTCTTGAACCTCCTTTTTTTTTTCTAGACAAGATCTCATGTATATCACCCTATAATTCAGACTGGCCCAAACTCTTCTGCAGCCAAGGATGACTTTAAACTCCTGAGTCTCCTGGTCTACCTCCAAATACTGGGATTATGTACATGTACTACTAGGCCTGGCTCTCAGATCTCTTTCAGAAAGATACTTATTCTACTCATAGGGCTCTGCTATTATGACATAACTACCTCCAAAATATCTCCTAATCAAATCACCTTGGAGGTTAGAATTTCACCTGTGAATTTCAGAGAGTCACAAATATTCTGATTAAGCAGGCACAAAAGCAGAACAACCAGGGATTTGATACAGTCACCCCGGGTAGCAATAATTCCCTGGACCAGGACAGCAGCTATCTACAGGCCAAAGAAGGTCAGATTCCAGGCATTTTGTGAAGATAGAGCTGCTGTGGTTTGCTAGAGGATGTAGGGTGTACGGAGAAGTCAGGACGTGCCTAGGATGCGAGGCTGAGCAGATATGGGGACCAGGATCTAATGGTGAAGAAGGAGCCCCAGTGAGGCAGGACTGAAGAGAGGGTGAAACCTGAGGACCTGCACAACCCATCAGTGCAGACAACTCTTCTGATGAGTGTCATTAGAAAAAAAGGGAAAAGTGAGGTGGTGTAATAGATGTAAATTCAAATGTCAGCCAGAGTTGGCTGAAGCTGGCAGAATATTAACTTATCCTTCTGTGGTAGTTTGAATAAGAAACAACCCCATCATCTTAGGCATTTGAGCACTTGGTCCCAGGTGTTGCTGCTGTTTGGGGGAGGTTGAGTAGTTCAGCTTTTCTGGAGGAAGTCAGAGAAGCCTCATGTCACTTCCATTTCACCTGCTGATTCATGCTCATAGTCAAGATGTGAGCTCTCAGCTTCCTGGTCCAGCTGCCATGCCTCCCCACCATGATGGACTTTTATTACTTGAACTTAGCCCAACTAAGCACTTCTTTCTCTAAGTTGCTTTAGGTCATGATATCTTATCACAGCAACAGAAAAGAAACTAATACATGCCCCTGCCCCCTCTCTACCCCATGTTGGAGAAAATACTAGATCTTTAAAATTATGATTTCTTGACTTAAAGAAGATTGTTTTATGAATATACCCAAGAAATATTCATACACACACATACACACACACACACACACACACACACACAGAGAGAGAGAGAGAGAGAGAGAGAGAGAGAGAGAGAGAGAGAACAGTCAAAAATAAATATTTTTTAAAAAGACTCAGGAAAAAGCTGGATGACTAGCTTTTTTTAAAAAAAGCTGTATAATTTTATAGCTTTTGAAGTAATATGGTTCAGTGGATATAATTTACCATGAGACTCAGAGATTAAGCAAAGTTTAAAAACTAAGTTTTAGCTTGGGTTTATTTTTCTTATTGTAAAGAACTTCCTTCCAGAAGTAAGCTTATAAGGTGGTTAATGAGGTTCATTGTTCAGGTTGAAGGACCAGAGAGTACGCCTACAAGGCTCAATTCAAAGGTTGCAGGGTGTAAGACAGACTTACTGACCTTTGGTATGGTTGTTAGCTGTTACTCTTGTTTGAGATATTTCAGAAAAGGGAGCACTATCTCCATGCATATAGTCCTCACAGCAGTTTGTTTATTTGTTTGTTTGTTTGTTTTCCAAATTCTCAACTTTGAGCCTGTGGGAAACACAAACCAGATCCCAAATGCTTCCCATATTTTCTTAATCCTCCCTGACTTCCTTGCTGCCATCTAAACAGTCCACTAAACTTAAATTCAAAATCAGCTTCATGACATTTTTATTTGCTCATCCATTCATTCTCCAAATATCAATTATGTACTCATTATACATAAACAAGATCTTGCAGAATGAACAACTTCTGATTTCTTGTTAACCCTCAAGAGTAGATCAATGAAACAAAACAGAAGACCTGAACTTGAGTGAGCATAACTACAACCACCTGAATTTGACAAGGTTGCCAAAAAGCACAAATTAGAGGAAAGGCAGCATTTTCAAAAAATGGTGCTGGAAAATCTGCATGTCTAGATATATAAGAATGAAAATTAGACCCATATCTATCACTCTTCACAAAAATTAACTCCAAATGGATTGAAGACCTCAATGTGAAACTTGAAATTCTGAATTGTCTAAAAGAAAACCTAAGCAGTAATATACAATATACAGGTGTAGAAAGGACTTTCTGAATAAGATTTCACCTTTAAAATCAGGGTTATAGCAGCACTTCTCAAATCAATTTGCTAAGAAATTATAATTTGCAAGAATTAACACATATACATATGCACACACACCTAGATCCTGAATCACCTGGCTGATCAAGTGCCATCATATAGGTTTAGATCTGTATTGGGACTGGGTACATTGCTTCATTCTCTTGAGCAAGTTAGAAAAGAAGTATGTGTGTGTGACAATAGTTATTATTTTAAAAGATATCTTGAACTTGAGAGGGAGTGGGAAGACACAACAGGAGGAGCTGAAGGGGGAGAGGAAAGGGTGCAGATGGTACAAATACAATACTCATATATGAAATTCTAAGTTTTTAATAAAATTAAGAAATACTGGAATTTTATAAAGAGTAGTAAATTTTTCCATCCTTCAGGGAAGCTCCTTAGGACAGACACAGGATATTCCAAAGATAGGTGAAACATTTCATCTTATAAGGAAAGACTGTTAAATTCAATAAGTAAACAAAGTAAAGGATTCAGGAAGTCCCTGAAACTTACCATATACACTGGGCCTCTTACTCTTTAAGCATATATATTTAGTAAGAACTGCCGAGAAATGTTCTTAGACAAGCCAAGCTGCCTAGAAGACTCTTAGAGAAGCCAAGATGCATGGAAGAATCAGACATCAGTTGAGCTGCAGAAGAGGTGCAGACCAACTGAGCTAGAAGAGACACTCCAACTTCTTGAGCTGCATGCCAATTGTACACCAAGCTCCAGATTTCATGAGCCATCATCCATGCTGGGGTAAGCTTTATAGCTCCCTTTGAGTCCCTTTATGCTCCTGTAAGTAACCCCTCACCCACACTCCTGTAAATGCCAGTAAACTCAATAAATAGTTCATCAAGTTGGACTTTGTGGTATTTTTACTTTGGTCTGTCATCAGTTATTTATCTAGGGTAAGTTTGTTTACATTTTCTCAGAAAGTGTCACATCTTCCTAAATGTTTGTTTCTGCTCTTCTCTAAAAACATTTAACACAAATGGTCTTCTTATAGTCCCAGTTCAATTAAAAATTAAAGCTGGTTTTGGAGTTAGAGAATGGCTCTCTCCTTCTTTAAACCCAAGCATGTTGTTAAAAGGAAAAATGCAAATTCCCTGTATCAAGCCAGAAGAAAGAGCCATCTTCTGATATGGGACAGGAGAAAACAAAACAAAACAAAAAATTAAGGGACTATTCTATTACTACTAATCTCAATTCTTTGATTCTATTCTGATTCTTTAAACTTTTCTTAAAGTATGAATTTTATATCAAAATTTACAAGATTATATATATATATATATATTAAACTTTGTTAAGACATTAATGGTCATATAGAGTACTAACTAACTCTAGAAAAAAGGCTTCAATTAGCTGCCTATACATGTCTTTGTGTTTGAGTTTCTATCAGTTTTCTGCAGGAAATCATTGCCAGGCCTAACATCAAATTTGAAGTCTCCAGGAAGAAGATGGGGCCCCACAACAACAACAGTTCCATGTGGGCAATAATAATGCCACTAAGCTACAGATCAGCTTTGGACTACAAACTGCTCAGAGCAGTTTTGAGATGGCTAGCTGAGATGATCCAGTTTCAAAGACTACTTGAACAAGGACTTGAGATTGATATATAGGATATAGATATGATAGGATAAAGGGATAGATTATTGAACCTATTTTTAAAGAGCAACTTGTTTAAAAATGTTTTACATCGCTATGGATTTTAGTTTATTGATACAAGTTTAAACTTAATTTTGTTATACTGTATGTATATTTCTATTCTTGTTTGAGGTATTATGTTTATGTAACTTACTTAGATTGTAATGGATACTTAAAAAATACAGATTAATAATTAGTCTTCTATGATAATCATACTTGTAGCCATGTTAGTTGTTTTCTAGGTATACATAGATATATTTCAGATAGACAGGTAATCTTCAAACACTTCAAAGACCTCAGAAGGATATAATATTACCTGAGAAATGGGAAAATGATGCAAGCAACTTTTGGGAGTCTTGTAGGGTAGACAGAGACAAGTGCTGTGGGATGTTCTGTATGGCAAATGTGTTGCTCTGATTGGTTAATAGATAAAACACTGATTGGCCAGTAGCCAGGCAGGAAGTATAGGCAGGACTAACAGAGAGGAGAATTGAGGGAAGAGGAAGGCAGGGAGATAGACTGCAGCCACCGCCAGGACAAGGAAGATGTAAGGTACCAGTAAGCCACGAGCCACGTGGCAAAGTATAGATTAATAGTAATGGGCTGAATATAAGAGTAAGAGCTAAACAATGATAGGTATGAGCTAATGGTAAAGCAGTTTAAATAATATAAGCATCTGTATGTTTATTTTATAAGTGGGCTAAGGGACTGCCGGGGCTTGGCGGGACCCAAAGAGAAAACTCTCAAGCTACATGAGATAAGCCCTGAACTTTGGCATTATGCACAGACTGGACAACAAAGGATATTGCTACCTTTCTTAGAATTTGACAATTAATCCAAAATTTTTCTTTTCAGAATAAAGATGCCTTTGCCCATAACCAGCAGGAAGCAATTTTAGGAACACAAAGCCCACATTCCCAAAGAGGTGGTGTGGGGTGGGTGGTTTTGATCTTTTAATGGGTTTTGGGTCTGGGATAATTTTCATTGTTTAGGAAGGTCAGTTACAAGTTGTTGTTAAGGGTTAGGAAAAGGGCTAAATGAAGGAGATTAGATGCTGCAGGCCGCAGGAATATATCATAAGAACTCAGCTGGTTATGGCAAAGTCACTACCTGGAGGAATCAGGGAATCCCTCCAGAGGAAGCCAAATCCCAAAGAGTTTTTGGTGTTACTTGGCTTGTTATATATCAGCTGTATTCTGTTATGAAAATCTTGTGTGCCTTCATAGTTTTCCCAATTGACTTTTCCCTAAGAAGGGCTAACAGTGTGGACTGATCATTCTCTGGACATACACATTCCAGGTATTTGGAGAACAGCCTCAGGAAAGGCTTTCTCTGGAATCAGATATCTCCCTTGGCCACTTTCAAGGACTAGCAGTAATAACAGTCCACATGCAAGTCTCCTGATTTAAGGTAAATTCCACAAGGAGACACCACCTAGGTCAGGTGGATGTTAAGTAATAGCTTTACACAATTTAGCTTGGACCCTCCTTTCTTACAGCCTTACTAACTTTATAGACCTCTAACTCCTTACCTAACCACTTCTAGGAATATTTAGATAACCTTCTGCGCTAACAGCTATGCTCAGCCAGAACTCCCAGTTCAAGCCTCCCTGTAATTATCATTATTGGCAGCATCCGGCCAGGTCCATTCCCGGATGGAGGAAAGTACCTTATCAGAGATACCTCTGTACTTTCTAAGAACAGGCTTAAGCATCCAGGCTACCCATTTGAGAAGGCCTGGCGGATGTGCCAATTAAGCTTTACTTCCTGCTTTCCCAAACCTTACCTCTAGTTCCAGTTCTCCCTTTAACTATCACCAGAGACATCTAGCTGTACACAGGTTGCCTAGTGACTGAGCACACTTTCCCCCACCCTGCAGAAAAACGGCAGATAGCTTGGACAGATAGGAGCCACAGGAAAAAAGAAGACAGTTTTATTTTCTCCCATTGACCTAGCAACTTATAGATTCTTAACATTTTCTACTAATCACGTTTAGAATTATAGTTGAGCACATAAGAGCCCTCTTCTCAGATATTACCCAAATTTAGCCTTTAGTTAATTCATTTCCCCATTGGTCACTTCCCTTTGGGGTTGCAAATGATAATTAACGGTTATTGCCTCTCAGTATGATTCTTATCACCCCTCCGTTTGACCCTGGAAGCCTGGCTATATAGACCAGGACTTCCAGGGCACGGGACGGAGAAGAGAAAGGAGAATGGAAGAACTAGATTGAAGGGCTAGAAGAGAGTACTAGAGGAACGAGATGGAAGATGAGGAAGAGTCAGATGGCAAAGCCCTAGCTGGGTAAGAACAAGGTGAAAAGGACCTAGAGGAGGCAGAATTAAGATGAGAGAATTAAGATAGAACTTAAGAGGGAACAGTAGATAAACAGAAATCAGGCAAGAAAGGAGCTAGGCACGAGAACAGAACTGAAGCTGTGTATATGTAGATGTTATGCCAGAGGAATTAAAGCAAGTGGACTACAGAGCTCGGTGTGCTAAGATTCTATTTCCTGAAAATAGTCCTCGCCGTTACTAGTTCTCTCTCCTGAGCCCCTGGGATGTATAATATTAAGATGGTCCCTTTAATATTATACAAGAATTAGATTTAAGGTTCTTGTTAAATATATATATATATATATGATAGAATAGAGGGTAGATTATTGATCTACTCTGAAAAGTAAAGAGAAGATACAGATACAATATAGATAAAAAGATAGATTATTGAATCTACTTTTAAAAGACAATTACTAGTTTTAAATACATTGGATTGGATTTTTGTATATTGTATACAAATTATATATATTGAGATTGATATTGTTAGAAAATGCCATACATGTATTTCTAATCTTGTTCAAGATATTGTACTTATACCATTCATTTAACAATGTAATGTAAGTTGCTAATCCTTGAATGTTATTATTACCAACTATTAGGATATAAAGAAATGAAAGTTAGTAGTTAGACATTACAATTGAACTTGTAGTCATATTAGGTATGTGTTCAAGGTTGAACAGATATATTTTAGATTGACAGGTCATCTTCAAAGCCTTCAGAGATCTACAGAATATAGCATTTAAAATGTTTTAATAACTTAGAAATTTTTTTTTATGACTTCAAGACATGTTGGCTCCTGGCAGCACCAATCTACTTCAGAGAAGATATGGGCATTGAAGAAACTGCATATGGAGTTAACTTTCATTGTGGCAAAAGTTAGCCACTGGACTACAAAGTACCCTCAAATTGACTGCTGACAAACAGGACAAAATGGACAGACAGGACACGAAACAAAGGACTACAAATTCTTTCCAAGACAAGTGTGGTTGTGGCTTTAACAACAGGGATCTTCTGAAGCCAGGACAATATGGCACCATCCCTGAAGTGGCCTTTGCAATCCGGAAAAGGTACAATCCGAAGGCAGCTGAACAGGCAGTGGACCGAAGGCTTCTGGTGTGCAGTGGAACAGTAGCTGAAGCAGTTATTCTTGAAAGAATAACTAAGCTGACAGAATCTAACCTCTCGATGGTAGACTGGCATTTAATAAAAGAGATGAAGCCACCCATAAGCCGAGAAGAACGGGATGCCAAGATGAAGCCACACACAAACCATGAAGAATGGACAGCTGAATTTAAAAAAAATCAACAATTTCCAGAATTTAAAACCCTGAATCATGACAGGACACTGGTAGAATTCGGGTGTCTCTGGTACATGGACTACTCTCAGCAAATATGAGGTCAAACCGTAGGCCTTGTGTACATCCTACTTCACAAATAAATCTGTCAGATATGCTAAGCCTATAGGCTGAAGATGATGACCCAACATTGTGGAGAAACCTCGGGAGGCTGTCCAGGCAACTGGCTATTTCTGTCAACTCATAATTTTTTGGAAGCCACTTGCGTGCACTTCCTGTTTTTTAGGTAATATTATTTCCTTCTTGGGTCTCTGAGGGAGTTGAAGATTAGATAGTTATAGTTACAGTTATAGTTAAAGATTAGATAGTTATAGTTTTCCTTGTTAAGAATTTCAGAAAAGAAAAAAAATTAATTTCAGAAAAGAAACTCACTAAAGAGGTGTAAGTGTATAAATTTGAAAGACATTATAAGATAGTTCTCTGTTAGTAATATAAGTTAGGATGAATGAATCAGGTACATTTTGGACTTACCAAAATAGGATAGATAATGGAATATTTTCTCTGTTTGTCAAATGGAAATGGACTAGACATTGTTTAGGTATTTATTGCTTGTATATATTGTATATAGTTAGTGTATTTATTATATATAATTTTTCTTATATTAGTTATAACTTTTTTCTTTTTATAATAGAAGGGGGAAATGTGATATTTTATTTGTGCTGAAATGTGATTTTATTTGTATGTTAATAAATAAAGTTGTCTGGGGATCAGAGCTAAAAGCAAGCCATTTAGCAGAAGTCCGGCAGTGATGTCACACGCCCTTAATCCGATCACATGGCAGGCAGAGTCTCTGTGTGTTTAAGGACACAGCCAAGCGGTGAACCAAACCTTTAATCTCAGTATGAACCATAGAGACCTAGAGGTCTGTATAGACAAGCAGTGACGAGGAAATCATGGGGTTGGGTTTAGAGCCAATGAGAAAGTAGAACAGAAAGGCAATAAAAAGACAGGTCACACAGAAGAAGGTTTCTCTCTCAGGGGAAGGACAGCAGTGGGTGGTAAGCTAAAAACTATTCTCTCTGATCTCCTGGGCTATTAACTCTGTATTTAGCTTTGTGTTTCTTGTTTAATAAGACTGTTTAGAATTTTGTATACAGTGTGCTGGGCTCAGAAAACACCAAGACTTCAGTGGTCAGGACCACACCTGTCATTTCTCAACAAACTATGTCATCCTTCATATTAAAGGGCTTCACTTTATGCCTTGTTTGTATTTCATTTTAAATTGCTCTTAGTATTTTTGCTGTGCCATGTGGGGCTATAAACAAAAGGGCTGTACAAACATGTCATATGTACTTATGCAACAACTTGAGATATATAAGATGTGGAGCTGATCAAGTTTTACTCATTGGTTTGCATACTGTTTGGGTTTGAAGCACTAAATAAAGAATAATCTACCCAGAAAACTACTTGTAGGCTAGACTGAGAAAAATGTACTCCTCTCTCTCTCTCTCTCTCTCTCTCTCTCTCTCTCTCTCTCTCTCACACACACACACACACACACACACACACACACACATACACAAACATATCTAAATCAAGCTGGGGGAAAGTGGCACACGCCTTTAATCCCAGCACTCTGGAGGCAGAGGCAGACAGATCTCTGTGAGTTCAAGGCCACGCTGGTCTACAGAGCAAGTTCCAGGACAGGCTCCAAATCTACACAGCAAAACCCTGTCTTGAAACCTCCCCCAAAATGGTATCTATATCATAGTTTTTAGAACCTGTGAATATACTGGCTTCTACAGCAAGTTAAGGACATTATTCTGGAATATCCAGGTAGACCTACCTGACATCATTGAGGTTCTCCTGAGAACAGACAGAAAATGAGAGTTGTGGGGGACAACTGTGGGGTCAGAGGCAATTGAGTGGAGTAAGATGAAAAAAGGGTACAGGCAAAGAATGCAGGACACCTTTATAAGGCTTAAGATCCTCCCTCAAAGCCTCCAGAAAGAACACACCACCTGCATTTTGTACTTGTGATCTCCAGATAGCTAAGTTAAATCTATATTAAATCCATACTGTTTTTAACTACAAAATGTATGGCAATTTGGTACAGAAGCAAGAGGAAACCAATATACAACTCACTCCATTTGTATGAAATGAGATAGTCTGTGTTCCACTGTGTTATCCAGGAAGCCATTTGTCATCTCTCAGCAGGCTTTGGGGTAATAAGCAAAGCACAGAAAGATGTCAGTTAAAGAAAGAGGGAGGGAATGTAGAGGCCCAGATGTGGGCACAGTGGAAGGTCTGCCCTTAGCAATAGGTTGCAAGGATAAGCAATAGGACTTGGTCATGCATCAGCAAGTCAAAGTTGACAGAGAAGGAAATGAAGCCAGGGTGTAGAACAATGTCCCTGGAGGACGATGTTGCTGAATGGGAGAAGATGGGGTGGGAAATGCTAACCTTGTGTTTGCTTTTACATTTCACTTCACTTTACTTGACACTTCCTCTGACTCTACATTTGCTTTCAAACTTGATCTCCATTCATGCTCCCTAAGAAAGCAAGGCAACTTCAGGATCTGCTCAGAAACAAAGATTCTGGCAGTATTCAAGAGTCAAGACAAATCCCCTCCAACATAGCCTCTCCACTGTAGGAGACCCAAGGCTGAGAGGAGCAAACCTTGTTCATCCTGGTCCCCACAGATAGGCTGAATGGAGAAAAGAATCAAGGGACAAGCTGACTCTGAGATGACTGTGCTGAAAATGGTAGAAACTGACCTTCAAGCACCACCATTCTCTTATCCCATGTCGTAAGGAACTAGGAAAAAGAATTATACCTTAAGTGCTCTGTGTGATGCAAGCAAAACATAAATAAGCTAACATGGAGGCTGAAAGGACAGACAGCAACTGACAAATGGGGATTTGTTAAGTAAAAGCTCAGTGGAGTCTAGTAAGATGCAATGGTATATCACCACTGTCCCTCAATTTTCTTGTCCAAATTCCTGTCATTTTCTATGCTTCTTGGGTCTCCTTTGCCCCACCTTCCCTGAGAGGCAGTATTAAATTATCCTCTGCTATTAGTCCCTGGGTTTCGTTGGGTTTAATCTCCACTTGAAAGTGCCCTACTGCAGTTCTCTGTGCAAAGAGTCTATCACAGCTATTGGACTGAATAAAAATAGAGCCTCCTGTTTCCAGGTTATCACCCAGTACTTTCTCACTGTACCTCTGCTGCTGTCTGTCAAGATCCTATTATGGTGCCTGTGGTACCATTTTATTTGTGTTGCCACTTAACAATCAGAGAGTAACTTCTTACCTGGCAAGGTGAAGATTTCAATTCTGTTCCAGAGCTTAGAATTGCCTCTTATCGGGAGTATATTTGAAGGAACAAAATATAGTGAAAAAGCACTGTTCTATAGCATGGGATGTTTGGAAGACAAACTCAGTTGGACAGTTCTGGATCTCTACTGCAGATGCTTTATTTCCTTCCAAAGCTAATATCTTAAACAAGTGTTTGAAGTGGTGTCAATTATCATCTTCACCATCCACTTTCACATTTCAAATGCAAATTCATTGAACATTAGCTACTCCTGGCCCTATTCAATTTAACATTTACTAGAGTTAGGTTTACATCACAATCTCTATAAGAAAGGGATTGGAAAGAATATCCTAACAGCAGAGTCCATAAAGTATTTAGTAAGACAATTTTCCTGCAGAATGCTGATATTTATTTGGATACTAATCATGAAATCCTCTTGAAAATGTCAATCAAGTCTTAACAAAACAACTGGGCATGCAACTTGGAAGGGACCTACAGTAATTCCCCAATTGTCCACTATGAGTTCTCCAACAGTAACTCAGGCCAATAGTTGCCCAAATCTCTCTTAGACACTGCCATAGAAAAGAAACCCATTCTAATCTTGGATACACCATTTTTCTTCCGCTAGGAAAAAAATAAACTGGGATTCCTGCTCTCTACCTTTGAGTCACTTTCTGCCCTTGGCAGTCAAGCAAAATGAATAGCTGGCCTCTTCCCCAGGCCTCACTGATTTTCTTAGCTGCTGAGCATGAGGTTTGGCTGTGTTGATAGCCTCTGAATCTGCCTTTGTTGCTGGCCCTCCTGGGGACTCATCCTCATAGCCTGGCCTGGCACTCAAACTGTGGTTTTGTACCTAGTTGAACATTGGAATTCATATAAAGATGGTATAATTTCCATCAATCACAGCCCCCAAATCAACCTTGCATTGAGCATGGCCTACTTTCAACTGAGGACAACTTTCAATTATTTTCTGTTCCTTTCTTCTTTCCCTCCCTCCTTTCTGTTCTGGTGGAAGCTCCACCTCAGCCCCTGGCACCCTGGCATCCATATACCCAAAGAGTCTGGAATGTTATGGTGGAAGATCCAACTCAACTCCCCTCCCCAAACTCTTTCCCAAAATTCACCTCCTCAAAGCCTGTCAAACACGGCTCCTTCCCCAGAGATACTCAAGACCACTCCCACAAGATATTTAGGCTGCATCCCAGGACACAGACACATGGTTTTCTGGTCTCTCATCCCCATCAACTCTGGGGGGGGGGTGGCGGCAAAGAATCACCCAGGACCACTTTATCCATTAAACCCCAGGTTTTTCTAACTTGGTCTATTTTGGTCTGATTTGGATTGCTGCGTCAGTAGAGAGGCTTATGGGATGCAAAAAACCTTTCTCTTTCTTTCTCCCTTTCTTCTTTCTTTCTTTCTTTCTTTCTTTTTTTCTTTCTTTCTTTCTCTTAAAGACGTATTTGTTTGTGTGTATGGATATTTTTGTCTGCATGTATGTCTTCACTCCAGAAGTGGGCTCTGGACCACATGGGACTACAGTTATAGACTGTTATGAGCTACCATGTAGGTGCTGGTAATTGAACTTAAGACCTCTGGGCAGTGTTCTTAACTGCTCAGCCATCTCTCTAGCCCTCTGTTTCTTTCTTAAGAGTGCAAATTAGATATGGACAAGAGGTGAGTGCCTGGGCTCAGGCTACATCCCATCCCTGGGCACCAGCCATTCCGGGGAAGACCTGCCCAATTTGGCCCCAGGTTCTGGCCATCAGGCAGGATCCCTTCCACCCCTACCAGGAAGGCTCCCCCTCTCCAAGACCCCTGGCAGATCCTGCAATCTCCACTCCCAGGCCCCATGCCCATCCGCCCGAGACCCCAGCCACTTCCTGAGACTTACAGACCAGCCCCCAGCTCCCATCCTGCCCCGGACCTCCCATATGGACAAGAGTACCCATCCAGCCCCAGAGCTCCCATCTGGACAAGAGAGAGAGGCGTCCTGAATCTGTCAGCTCTGTCTGGACCAAGTGCACCGATAAGACCAAGAACGAATCCACAAGGAGATGGGCAGACGTCAAGGCAGAAGTACATACAACAAAATGACAAGAAATACAGCATCATCAGAACCTAGCCCTCCTCCAACATCTAGACCTGAACATCAAAAAAATGGAAGAAACAGAAGAAACCAGCCTTATGAATAACATCATGAAGAAGGTAGAGGCTTATATAGAAGGAATCACAAATGAAATTGAGGAAAAGACAAACAAAAAATGGGAAGAACGCTATAAAAAACTAGAGAAAAGGACAAATAAAGCAGAAGGAAACAATAAAGCCCAGGAAGAAAACAATAAAGCCCTGAAAGAAAATCATGAAAAAGCAATGAAACAGAAGAAGGAAACAGTCCAAGACCTGAAAAGGGAAATAGAAAAAAATGAAGAAGACACAAACTGAGGGAATGCTGGAAATAGAAAATCTGAGTAAACAAATGGGAACTTCAGATGCAAGTATAACCAACAATGCAAGAGATGGAAGAGAGGATCTCTGGTGTTGAAGATATGGTAGAAGAAATAGATTCATCAGTCAAAGAAAACACTAAAGCCAACAAAGTCATGACCCAAAATGTCCAAGAAATTTGGGACACCATGAAAAGACGAAACCTACGAATAATAGGGATAGAAGAAGGAGAAGAATACCAACTCAAAGGCACAGAAAATATATTCAACAATATCATAGAAGAAAACTTTCCCAACTTAAAGAAGGAAATGCCAATGAAAATACAAGAAGCCTATAGAACACCAAACAGACTAGACCCCCAAAAAATGTCCCCTCGCCACATAATAATTAAACAACTAAACGTACAGAATAAAGAAAGAATATTAAGAGCAGCAAAGGAGAAAGTCCAAGTGACATATAAAAGGCACACCCATTAGAATAACACCTGATTTCTCAATGGAGACTTTGAAAGCCAGAAGGACATGGACAGATGTAATGCAGACACTAAGAGACCATGGATGCCAGCCTAGACTAATATACCCAGCAAAACTTTCAATCATCATAGACAGAGTGAACAAGACATTCCAGGACCTAGCCAGATCTAAACAATACTTATCCACAAATCCAGCCCTATAGAAGCACTAGAAGGAAAATTCCAACCTAAGGAAGTCAGATACATGCTCAAAAACACAGGCAATAGATAATGCCGTAGCAGTAAACCCCAAAGAAGAGAAGTACACACACATTACCACCAAAAAATAACAGGAATGAACAATCACTGGTCATTAATATCCC
>CABHPQ010149999.1:23607-53031 GCA_902168405.1 Peromyscus aztecus
CTATCTATCTATCTATCTATCTATCTATCTATCTATCTATCTATCTATCTATATTTTTTATGTGTATGGGAGTTTTGCCTGCATGAATGTTTGTGCATCATGTGCATGCTTGGTGCCTGTAGAGGCCAGAAGAGGGTTCCAGTTTCCCTGGTACTGGAGTTAGAAAGGATTTGGCCTGTCCTGTGGGTGTTTGGAACTGAACTCTGAGGTACTCTGGAAGAGTAGTAATCTAACCACTGAGCTGTCTCTCCTTCCACCTTGTCTTTAATGTTCTGGAGTTTTCTGGAGTTCTGGACCAGGAACACCAAATTCTCCCTAAAATCACTAGTTCCATGATCTCTGGCACCATTTTCAAACTCATCAGATAAAGTCTCTGAGTTTGGTTTGAACAGTTGTTTGCTCTTATAATTCTGAAAGAAAGGCCTGCTTGGTACATAATTCTGCCACATACTCAGTGTCTTAGGGTTTTCTATTACTGTGAAGAGACACCATGACCATGGCAACTCTTACAAAGAAAACATTTAATTGGGGCGGCTTACAGTTTAAGAGGTTCAGCCCATTATCATCATGGAAGGGAGCATGGCAGCATGCAGGCAGACATGGTGCTGGAGCTGAGAGTGCTACATCTTGCAGGCAACAGGAAGTCAACTAACTGTGACACTGAGCGAAGCTTAAACAAAAGACCTCAAAGCCCACCCCCACAGTGACATACTCCCTCCAACAAGGCCATACCCACTCCAGCAAAGTCACACCTCCTAATAGTGTCACTCCCTATGAGTTTATGGGGGCCAATTACATTCAAACTACCACAGTCAGTATCATTGCAGTTTCAGTATTCAGCCTCATACTAGTGTGTCTTTGTAGTTCCAGTATTCACTGCACACTCCTGTATCTCTGCAGTTCCAGTATTCACTGCACACTCCTGTATCTCTGCAGTCCCAGTATTCACTGCACACTCCTGTATCTCTGCAGTTTCCTTTCTGAGAAAGCTGTGAGTCGTCTTCTCTAAAAGGATGCATCTCCTGACATTTATCTTCAGGAAGCAGAATGTTTCAGAAAATTTCAAAATTAACAGCTGCCCCCAAAGGTGACCAAAATATTCTTTCATGATGCAAAAAAACTTCTCTGTGTATTTCCAAATTTGGATTGCCCTAAAGTCTTGGATGCCTTTCACTTCTTTGTAGTAAGTTGTTCAGTAGTATGTACAACTTCAAGTAGGAAGTTTTGAAATGTGGTGCAGTCAAGAACTGGGCCACCCAAGGTGCTGGATCCACACACATCTTGCTTTACTTTGCAGTTCTCAAATGAGAAACAGTGAGCAGTTACACTCTGCCACCATGAGGCTAGACTTTCTCTGAACAAATAAAATTCTGCTTTCTTTTCTTCAAGTAAGTCTACCCCAAGTACATCTCCTTTAAGCACCAGTTCAAATGTGTGACCCTGATAAGCCAGCCATTCCTACTTTTGAATTCTCAGTGTTATTATCTCATTTGCTGTTCTTCTCTGCTACATTATTGTCCCTGTAGCTGAGATCCTGTAGTTGTTTGTTTTTTGAGGCAGGGTTTCTCTGACTGTTCTGGAACTTGCTCTGTAGACTAGGCTGTCCTGAAACTTAGAGATCTGTCTACCTCTGCCTCCTGAGTACTGGGATTGAATGTGGGTGCCATTATTCCTGGCTTATCTCTGAGTTTAATTGCCTTCAGAACATAGGACCATGAGGGACAGGACCCAGAAATCACAGAACAAGAGCTGCTTCTGGCAGCTTGGAGCTCCCATCCTGCCCTGTGGCCTTGATGCATGCTGTGAATCTTCAGGTCCTCTATTGATTTTTTTATTCATGTGAATGTTGATATATGAGTCAGTTTATGTGTACTACTGTACATGCAGGTTCCTCACAGGGGCAGGAAGATATTAGATCCCCTGGAACCGGAGTTAAGGGTGTGAGCTACTTGATGTGGGTACTAGCAACTGAACCTGGATCTTCTCAAGAGCAGCAGGCACTCTTAACCACTGAGCCATCCCTCTAGTCCCTAAATGTATTTAAAAAATATTTAATTTTTTATTTATGTTTATAGATGAATGTTTGACTGCACACACGTGTGTTCCATGTGCATACCGGGTGCCCATGGAGGCTAGAAGAGGGCTTCAGATTCCTGGAACTGAAGCTACAGATTGTAGGGAGTTGCCATGGAGGTGCTGGGAATTAAACATGGGTCCTCTGTGAGAGCAGCTGGCACTCTAACCACTGAGAAATTTCCACAACCCCTAAAAATAATTATTTTTAATTTGAGAAATTTCATATGTAATTTAAGGCAAATCTTGGTTAAAAATTCCCAAGCCTTGTTAATAGTAGCAAGTATATACCTCCTAGCTTTGAAATAAAGATCTATTAGAAAACTTACTCTATGTAATTACTTTTCAAAAATCACATAGATATTAACATTTTAGCATAACAACAGGAGGTACTATCATATTTTCATTAGACTGCAGGCTTATTGGCTATGAACTGCTGAGTGTCATATTCTAGCTTTGCCACTTATATCACAGTACATGCTATCTCATTTGTGACATTAACAAACTGCTTCCTTTCTTTTAGCTTCATGATACCTGTTAATAGAGGCTAGTATTACTTGCCTCTGAAGACTGGTTTCCATAGTAAATTTCATATATTTACTTTATAATTGAATCTCAATGATTGAAAATAATTTTATAAACAAATCTTTTTATATATTTAATATAAAATATTTATACAAATACTTTCAAGCATTAGCAATTAAAGAATACATTATCCATTATCTCAATTAATTGTCACTACAGTAGGAGTCAATATAATGATGTTCTATAACCTGGAAAAAGGATAGTATCTTGAGATATGTGTTTATCAACTCCTTTTCTTCCTGGTTTTTATCATGAATGTTGTCTTAACATATTGCTTAGTTTCCCTGAGTTTTGTCTGTATTCCTTTGAAACATGTTTTTTTTTCATCTACATTGATGAGTTTAGTCAAACAGTCCATTTACTTTCAATACTATATATTATTTCATTGTATGAATATGACAGCATTGTGGAATACTTTTGTATACTGTGAATATGTGTTGCTATCATTGGTTTAATAAAGGGCTAACTGGCCAATAGCTAGGCAGAAAGAGGTTAGGTGAAAGAGCCAGACTGAGAGCACACTAGGATAAAGAAGAGTGGTGTTGTCAGCCAGATGCAGAGGAAGCAGGATGTGCAGAAAATGAGTAACAAATCATGAGTGATGGGGCAACACATAGATTAATAAATATGGGTTAATTAAATTGTAAGAGCTAGTTAGTAACAAGCCTAAGCTATTGGCTGAGCATTTATAATGAATAAGAAGTCTCTGTGTGGTTATTTGGGAGCCGGCTGGTGGGACAGAACTGACTTTCAGGACAGAGAAAGTCCACCTACAAATGGCATTCAATGTGGGGCCATATGCATCCATATAAAGACTGAGAAAGTTTGAAAAAAAAAGTTTGGAATTGAGTCAAATGTGGCTTCCTGGTGACCTCCTTCTCTCTGGTAGGCTTGGTGCTAATAGAGGTGTGGCTTTTTAAGAGACCTTGCCTCCAAGCATTTGTATGGGCTTTGTGAGCAGTGGGTGGGACAATATTTGATAGCATAAGACTAGGTAAAAATGCCTATAGCAGCATGGAAACAAAAACTTCCCAGAGTTGGGGTGGTAAATACGACTCCTGCCAGACCATGAGGCTAGGCTCCCAGGGAACCAAGTTGGGGGAGCCACCTGCCAGCATGCTATGAGCTAAGCTGCTCAGTGGTTTTAAGTTTTGCCCATGCAAACAGAAAAGATTACACATACACAATAAAGACAGATCCAGACAGAAGAAACCTCTAAACAGGTTACAATGTGTTTAAAAATGTACATAGGCTTGAGAAGGAAAGGAGAAAGTGTGTATACTTTAATAAATAAAACAATAGTTTATTCTTTTCTCATAGGAAAGAGAATAGCTTAAAAATAGTAAAGTCTTAAAAAAAAGAAAATAGTATAAAGGAAAAAGTCACATAATGATGGAAAATACAAGGGGAGTCTAGATTCGGTATGTTATGAACAAGCAACAGCTGCTAAGAGACATTGGATTATGGAGGCTGCTGGATTAATCCAACCTATATATTTTAAAAATGTCTTGACTTCGAAATGGAAGTCAAAAGGTGTGTTGTTTTGGGTAAGAGGTTATGCTTTTGTTCCCACAGAAAATGAACGGCTGTGGATTTGTTCAGGGTTGAAGATCAGGTTTGATTGAGGAAGACCCCTTGAAAATCCTGGCTACAGACATAAATAAATAAACCTAAAAAAACTACAGGATAGGTGACATATATTTTACCTGCTCAAACATAAAACAAAAAATCATCTTTGGATGACTTGCGTACAACACACAGTCTATACTTGTATTAATGTAGATATATATGTTACCTATGGTGATATTTTCTTTTGTACTAAAATGTTATTTGTATGTTAATAAATAAAGTTGCCTGGGGGTCAGAGCTATTAGCAAGCCATAGGAAAGCTGGGCGGTGGTGGTGAACGCCTTTAATCCCAGCACTTGGTAGGCAGAGCTAGGTAAGTCTCTGTGTGTTCAGGGATACAGCCAGCATTGAATACACATGCCTTTAATCTCAATACCAACCATAGAAGACCTGGAGGTCTGTACAGACAGGCAGTGATGAGGTGGTCATGTGGTTGGGTTTACAACCAATGAGAAGGCAGAACTGAAAGTCTTTATAAAGACTTTAACACAGGAAGTAGCTCTCCTTCGGAGAGGTAGGACCACCGCAGGAGGAAGGGTAAGGTTTTAGCTCTTAGCTCTGTCCTCTTGGCTTTCTTCTTTGCATTGGTTCTGTGTTTCTTATTTAATAAGATGGTTGGTTACATCTACAGTTACCTTTGAAACTTTATGTATTTTCAGAACAAGGGGACCAGACACCAATGAAAGCAAATGGCCCAAGTGATCTAGCATCTCAGAATGCCTCTGTTGCAGTTCTCTCAGAGTTCTGTAACCAGAACAGCTTCAAGGCTGTTGGCTGAGATGGTCTAGTCACACAGACTACTCCAGTCAAGACTTGACCATTATCTTGATTTTTTTTCAGGGTCCCCTAAAGATGCCAGCACCCTCCCCGAGACAATAGGAAGCAGTCTAGAGAAAACAATGCCCACATTCCCAAAAGATGGGTTATGGATGTTTGTCATCATTTAAAGGGGGTTGGTGACAAGTTGTTATTAGTCATGGTAAAAAAAAAAAGCTAAATAAAAGAGTTAAATTCAATGAGCTCTTTCTAAAGGAAAATAGTGGGTGATGAGATAAAAGGTTAGATTATTGAATCTACTTTAATCGAAAAAGCAACTATTAATCTCAAAATATTTTACATTGGTATGGATTTTGGTTTACTGATATAAATTTAAGTTATTCTTGTTATACTGTATGTATGTTTTTCTACTCTTGTTTGGGGTATTGTGCTTATGCAGTTCATTTAAAAATGTAACGTATAATTAAGAAATACAGGTTAGTAATCATCTATAATAATCAAATTTGTAGTCATATTAGGTATGTTTTCAAGGTTTAACAGATATATTTAGATAGATAGATGGTCTTCAAACACTTCAAAGACCTACAAAATATGGCATTTACAATGTTTAATAACTTGAGGCTTTTCATGATAGTGAGACTTGTCTGCTCCTGACAGCACCAATTTACTTAAAAAAAAAGATGGGCATTAAAGAACCTCCATATGAAGTTGGCTTTCTTTATGGCAAAAGCTGGCCATTTGGGTAACAAACTGCCCTTGCTTTGACTGCTGATAGTATGCTGTCCAAACTGGACCAGCAGGACACAAAAGAAAGTGACTGCCAAACTTTGCCAAGACAAGGTAGGGCATTCCATCAAAATTCCCTACTTCTCAAAAATGTCTGTCAGATATCCTAGGCCTAAAGACCAAAGATGGATACCCCAATATTACAGAAGAACTTTGGGTGACTGTCCAGGCAGCCAGATGTCCCTGTTGTTAGTTAATATTACACCCTTCTGGGGTCTTTGATGGAGTTAAAGACTAAATAATTAGACTTAAAGTTTTCCTTGGTTATGATAAAAAGTAAATCAGGTATAAAACTTTTGACTCACAATGGTAAGATAGATAATAGAATATTTTCTCTAATTTTACCAAATACAAGTGGACTGTATATTGTAACTGCAATTCTTACTTGATAGCTGTTTTTGTTATATATAGTTTTACTATGGTAAAGTTAAAACCTTCCTTTTTAATTAGACAAAAGGGGGAAATTCTGTGGAATAATCCTTTTGTACACTGTGAATGTGTGTTGCTCTCATTGGTTTAATAAAGGGCTAACTTGCCCATAGCTGGCAGGAAGAGGTTAGGTGGAAGAGCCAGACTAAGAGCACATTGAGATAAAGAAGTTTAGAGTTGTCAGCCAGATGCAGAAGAGGCAGGATGTGTACAAAATGAGGTAATAAGCCATTAGTGATGTGGCAACACATAGATTAATAAATATGGGTTAAGTTAAGTTGTAAGATCTAGTTAGTAACAAGTCTAAGCTACCAGCTGAGCATTTATAATGAATAAGAAGTCTCTGTGTGGTTATTTGGGAGCTGGTTTGTGGGACAGAGCTGACTGGTGGGAAAGAGAAAGTCTACCTGCATTACAGCTTAATCCCTGTCCAGTCAATGGCCAATAGAATGATTTCAGAATTTTCTTGATACTAACAATAATGCTATAAACACAGTTATATGTTTCCTGGATCACATATCCCAGTGTTCTGAGGAGCAGAATTGCTGGGGCACAGGTCCCATACATTCTCAGTTACCAGATGTCTAATTGTTCTTACTATCATTTTTATATTTTATACTAATCATATTCCTAACATGCATTATACTTTTATGACTTCATACAGATATCAGTTCACTGAAGAATATTACTGATTTTTCTAGAGTTAGAAACAGTCACTATGTAGTAGGGAGCACTGTTGTTAAAATAGTTGCTACAGTGTATCTCCAAACCACAGATCTAATGATTTCATTAGTCAGCTCTGGGGAACAATTTTAAAAAGTTCATTTTCCAAAAGAGTGTAAGTGTATCAGTTTTGATACTTAAGAAATTCTTCATTTCAGTTTCCTAAGGCACTGACATGGAATTATTACAATTACTCTCTAATAATTACTGGTAAGATTTTGGTTACTTTTTAGTTACTTACTGCTTACTCTCCTCATTTTAAAAACTGTTTATCTGTGTCTTAACCTTTTAGAATAAATTATTCTGCCATGGATTTTTCTGTTTCATTGGATGTGGCAAATAATCACCATTTGGTTCTGCTAATCTCTCTTCTTTTGATTTTGTCCATATCAATTATTTTATTATTTCCCTTCCTTTGAATTGTTTGTTCTCTGCCTATGTTTTAGATAATTATCTCCTTAATTTCATTCTTCTAAGTCCTACAGATAATGGATAATTGCTATTTATAACTGTCAATATGCACTGCTTTCAGTTGCATTTATTTCTATTTGCTTCTTTTGCCCTATACTTTAGAAGGTTTTTTTAAATCTAAGTACGTGATATACACGGGTGATAATGAACTGTGTGTTGATATTGTAGTTTGAATGTGCCATGTCCCCATAGGTGCATGTGTTTGAACATCTGATCCCTATCTGGTGGTGCAATATGGTAAGGATGTGGAACCTTCAGAAGGTGAAGCCTTGCTGGAGAAGGTGAGTTACTAGGAGCAGGACTTGAGGTTTTAAAGTCTAGCCCTCCTTCCTGTTAACTCTCTGCTTTCTGAGGTTGGATGCAATTTGACTAGCCTTATGGTCCTCTCAACATGCCTCTCCCACCTCTGCTATATCTTCCTCATCATGATAGACTGCATGCCTAGATACTACAAAACAAAATAAACCTTTTCTCCCTTGAGTTGCTTTTGTTAGGGTATTTTATAACAGCAATGAGAAAATAACTAAGAACTGCCATCTGCCTTTACTGCACTGTGATACTGTGATCACTATTATCTCTTTGGAATTTGGAATATCAGCATTGCACTGTAGTATGCTTATTGGAAGTTACATAGCTATTCTATTTGTGCTTGAAAAGTAGGCACATTAAATTAATTAGTTAATATTAATAATATTCTAGTCATCAGATTTTATATATTTTAGATAAACAGGTGAAGGAAATGAATAAAACCACCAAGACCTGAAAATGGAAACAGAAGCAATAAAGAAAACACAAACTGAGGGAACACTGGAGATGGAAAATACTGGTGGCCTTTAGAGAGCCTTCTCTAAGACTGCACCCAGGGTATGCAAAAAAAAAAATCCATGAATGCAGCAAGGGTTAGACTTTTTCCATCTGAGGGATATTCAAAAAGGAAACACATACTTTCTGATGGTAAATTTATTAATTGTTTTGTTAAAGTTTCCCACATTTTTATTAATCTTTTCTCTACTCAATCCATAAATTACTCTGAAAGACATTAAAATAACCATAATTTTGGATTTGACTATTCTTCTGGATATTCTATTAATTTTAGGTCCATAATTGATACATTATGAGATGTATATGAATTCAGCATTACTATATATTATTGGGAATTGTTCTTTTTTTAAAAGACAGTATCAGTAGGTTGCATATTGTGTGTGTGTGTGTGTGTGTATGTGTAACAATAATGACTAAAGAAGAAGGTGTCATGAATTTCAGAGGGAGAAGGGGGAACGTAGTAGAAGGGGGAGGGTACAAGAAGAGTGGAGATGATGTAATTATACTGCTTATAAATGAATTCTCAAAAATTAAAATATTAAATGAAAAGACAATATTACCATACATAGAGACTTATGCCTCTGATCCTAGCACCCAGGAGGGTGAGGCAGAGGAATTACTGCAAGTCTGAGGCCAGTTTAGTCTACTCCCCCTCTACTGGAAGCCACACCAGTACTAGGAACTCCAGGTTAAACACCACCCACCACCCTCTAAGACCCCTTAAGCCCCACCCAGCAGTCCCCAATAGCACCCTTTCCATGGGCTCCATATTCCTGCCCACAAACCCTGGTAGAAGACTCTCACCCAGGAGCCCCAGTTAAGACACTGCCCCCTAATAATCCTTAAGCCCTGCCCATCAGTCCCCAACAGAATCCCCTTCCCTGGGTTCCATATCTCTGCTCACAACTTCTGCTCTACTGTAGGCCACACGGGAATTCCAGGCTCATGGAACTCCAGAGAACACACCAGTATCCAGAACCCCAGAGGCCATGCTAGTTCCCAGAATCCCAGAACCTCAGAAGCAAAGGGAGCACCTAAAACCCTAGTGGAGACATACTATTGGACCTGAAGACTTGCTGGTCACCAGAACCACAGAACACTCAGGCCAGAAGACCTAAGAGGAAACAGAAAGCAAGTGGCGGGGGGTGGGGGGTGGGGAGGACATCCAAAAAGCATCCATCCAATGAAGATAACTTCAGAAATCAGCACCAAAACTGATAATAACCCCAAACCCAGATGACTAGAGGCCAGCATAAGAACACAGTCAACAACACCCAGGACAATATGGCATCACCAGAGCCAAGCTATCCTACTATAGCAAGCCCTGGATATTCCAACACAAATGGAAGCACAAGAAAGCAACCTTAAGTCCAATCTTATGAAGATGATAGAGGACCTTCAAGAGGAAATGAACGAATCCCTTAAAGAAATTCAGGAAACACAAACACACACATAATAACATATGAATAAAACCACCCAAGACCTGAAAATAGAAACAGAATAAAGAAAACACAAACTGAGGGAATCCTGGAGATGGAAAAGCTGGCGGCCGTTAGAGAACTTGTTCCAAGACGGCACCCAGGGTATGCAAAAAAATCCATGAATGTAGCCAGGGCTAGACTTTTTCTATTTAAAGGGTATTAAAAAAGAAAACACACTTTCTGATAGTAATTTTCTCTTTTATTTCATCTTGAAAAATCTCTCTCTGAAAATCTGTCTCCACACAGCTATATTCTTCATATAGCTACATTTTCTATATATCTCTTCTATATAGTTATATATCTCATCTATATAGCTCTCTTCTATCTATCTATCTATCTATCTATCTATCTATCTATCTATCTATCTATAAAATCTCATGGCTCTCTCATACAGTTCTCATAGCTTTCTCATATTACCCATCTCTCCTCCTACATATCTCTCTATATCTCTCTTTTACATCATTTATTTATTCTTCATTTTTATACACGTCTCTCTTCTATACATATTTCTTCTCTTTATTCTGCTGTATTTCTTCATATAGTATTACATCATTCATTCTCTCATTTATTCATTTTCCTCTACATATATATTTCTGCCCTATATACATATCTCTGTATTCTCTACATAGCTCTATCTGCATCTATACCATATCATTCATCTTCAATAGCAAAAGTATAGACAAATATGAGTTACATTTTCAGGGTCTGACCCATTCTAATAACATATGATAAGTCACATAGTTTCTCTCAGGCTAGGAAGGTTGTGCTGACCAGGTATGGTGAGTAAAGCAGGCACATAGCTCTAAGTGATCAGGGTTCCCAGACAGTGACACTAAAATTCAGGACTTAAACAATAAACAGTTAGTTGGCTGAACCTTGAGGTTAGGAGTATGTGCAGAAAGTCAATTGCTGCAGGGAGTTTATGTCTTAATGTTATTAGCTTGACTTTGGTTCAACAAACAGGCATCTGGGAACTTGACTTTGTGCATATTTTGCAGAGGCAACTAGTCTATTTTGAATTTGAAAAAGCCATCTTTGTAGCTGAGCATAATGTCATCTTCCTACGTCAGTCTGAGTTATGAAAAATATCCTAGTATTATTTCTACTCATCAGAATTATACAGCTTAAGCAGAAATCATCTTTCTGACCATTCACAGCTATATGTATGCTCAATAGATGGAATATATTCATAAGTAAACACATAAGCAGTGGAGAAAATATCCATAGCTGTTTTTAGGGAAGAAATGTAATGGCATATGAGGAAAAACTACAGAAAGAAACAATCAGTCATTCATAGTTTGTAACCCCATGGTCATTGCCAAATGGTGCTCCCCATCAGAGAATTATTCACCTGGTGGGTCAACACCTGAACTATCAATTGCCATCTGCTATATATTGCCACAGACTCCAGCAGGAAAATATAGGTAACTGAACACAAACTATGGATATAAGTATCAACAACAGAACATAAGACACAGAAGAAAGAATCTCAGGCATAGAATATATGATTGAAGAAATTGATACAGCAGTCAAAGAAAATGTTAAATATAAAAAATGCTTGGCACAGAATAGTCAGGAAATCTGGGACACTATGAAAAGATCAAATCTAAGAATAATAGGAAAAGAATAAGGAGAAGAATCCTAGCTCAAGGTCCCAGATACTATTTTCAACAAAATCACAGAAGAAAACTTTCCTAATCTAAAGGAGGACATGCCTATAAAGGCACAAGAAGTTTATAGAACATCAAATATATTGGACCACAAAATAAAGTTCCCCCAACACATAATAATCAAAAAATGAAATGTACAGAACAAAGAAAGAATATTAAAAGCCACAAGGGGAAAAGGCCAAGTACACATGAATATAAACCTATTGGAAGTACACCTGACTTCTCAATGGAGACTCTAAAAGTCAGAAGAGCCTGGAAAGATGTCCTTCAGACTCTAAGAGACCACAGATGCCATCCTAGACTAATATACCTAGCAAAACTTTCAATCACCATAGATGGAGAAAACAAGATATTCCATGATAAAGTCAAATGTAAACAATATCCACAAATCCAGCCTTACAAAAGGTGCTAAAATGAAAACTCCAAACTAAGGAGGTTAACTACAATTCATGAAAACAGGAAATAACACACACACACACACACACACACACCACTACCACCACTACCACCACTACCACCACCAACAATAACAACAAAATAACAGGAATTAACAATCACTGGTCATTAATATCTCTCGATATTAATGGACTCAATTCCCCAATAAAAAGACACAGGCTAAAAGAATGGATACAAAAAACAGAATCCATCCTTCTGCTGCATGCAAAAGACATACCCAACATCAAAGACAAACAATACTTCAGAGTAAAGGGATGGAAAAAAGATTTTCTAAGCAAATGGACCCAAGAAACAAGTTTGTGTAGCTATTCTAATATCTAACAAAATAGACTTCTAACCAAAATTAATCAAAAGAGATAGGGAAGGACAGCTCATACTCATCAAAGAAAAATCCACCAAGATGATGTCTCAATTCTCAACATCTATGCCCCAAACACAAGGGTACCCATATTTGCAAAAGAAATACTATTAAAGCTTAAATCACACATTGACCCTCACACATTAATTATGGGAGACTTCAATACTCCACTCTTACCAATGGACAGGTCATTGAGACAAAAACTAAATAGAGAAATACTGGAGCTAACAGATGTTATGAACCAAATGGACCTAACATATCTACAGAACAGTTTATGGAAATACACACACACACACACACACACACACACACACAAATACTTTGGTCTCAGCACCTCATACTTGGTTACAAAAGCAAGTCTCAACAGATACAAGAAAATTGAAATAACCCGTTGCTATAGGACCATCATGGGTTAAAGCTGGATTTCAACAACAGAAACAATAGAAAGCCTATAGACTCATAGAAACTGAACAATCCCCTATTTAATGACTACTGTGTCAAGGAAGAAATGGAGAAAGAATTAAAGACTTCCTAGAATCCAATAAAAATGAATGTATAACATACCCAAATTTATGGAACATAATGAAAGCAGTGCTAGGAGGAAAGTTCAGAGCACTAAGTCCCTATATAAGGTATTTAGAGAGGTCTCATATTAGCTATTTAACAGTGCACCTGAAAGCTCTAGAACAAAAAGAAGCAAATGTAGCCAAGAAGAGTAAATGACAGTAAATAATCAAAGTCAGGGCTGAAATTGATAAAATAGAAACAAAGAGAACAAAATAAAGAATCAATGAAACAAAGAGTTGGTTCTTTGAGAAAATCAACAAAAGAGACAAGCCTTTATCCAAATTAACTAAAAAACAGAGAGGGACTATCCAAATTAACAAAATCAGAAATGAAAAGAGGGACATAACAACAGACACTGAGGAAATCCAGAGAATTATTAAATCATACATCAAAAACCTGTACTCCCAAAGGATGCTCAATCATACCACAAGGACACTTGCTCAACTATGTTTATAGCAGCTTTATTTGTAATAGCCAGAACCCTGAAACAACCTAGATATCCCTCAACCAAAGAATGGATAAAGAAAATGTAGTACATTTACACAATGGAGTATTACTCAACCGTTAGAAACAATGATATGAAATTTGCAAGTAAATGGATAGAACTAGAAAAAAATATCCTGAGGGAGGTAACTCAGACCCAGAAAGACAAACATGGTATGTACTCATGGATATTAGCTGTAAAGTACAGGATAACGATGCTACAATCCACAGACCCAGAAAGACTAAGTAACAAGGAGGGAGCAAGGGGAGATGCTTGGATCTCCCTGGGAAAGGGAAAAGGAAGAGATTTTGTGGGTGGAGTTGGGGGGTAAGTATGGCAACACATGAGGGATCAGTTGTGGGGGACTGTTGTAGGATATAGTTTTAGGGTGGTTACTTTTGTTTATGTTGCATTTGTTTAATTCTGTGAAGCTGTGTTGCTGTGCCTGTCTAAAACAACTGATGATCTAATAAAGAACTAAATGGCCAATAGCAAGGCAGGAGAGAGAAATAGGCAGGGGTGGCAGGCAGAGAGAATATAAAAAAAGTAGTCAGACAAGGAGAGGAGGACGGCAGGGGCCAGCCACCCAGCTACACAACCAGCAATGGAGTAAGAAATAAAGAAAAAGGTAAAAGCCCAGAGTCAAAAGGTAGATGGGATAATTTAGGTTAAGAAAAGCTGACAAGAAACAAGTCAAGCTAAGGCCAGGCATTTATAATTAAGAATAGGCCTCCATGTGTGATTTATTTGGGAGCTGGGTGGTGAGACTCCAAAAGAGAAAAAACAACCAACAACATTTTGGCGTACCAAGGTGGCACTCAAATTTCCCTAGGGCCTGAGAAAGCTGAAAAGAAAAAAAAATGGCTCCTTTAAAAGTTTCTGCCAGACAGTTTCTGTCAGATACTGAGTCCTTGAGCAGCTAGTACATTAAGTAGGAACAATTAACTAAGTAAAAAGGCCTGCCACAGTACAAGCACCATCATTCTAGAACTCTAGGAAGGTTGAATGCACTTCCTGGTCAGACAAACCTTTGACCAGCCCCGAGTTTCACATTTGGTTTTTACAACCCGAGAAGCAGGTGGAGCCAGCAGAGAGCAATTTGTGGAGGACCCAGGAATAGGTCAGCAGTTTAAAGGTTTGCTCACATGGTCCAAAAAAGGGCTAAGAGATTTGCAGTAAAAGAGGTCCAGGCGGAAAAAAAACCCTCTAAACAGGTTCCAGTATGTTTTACAATGTGTGTAAGCTTAAGAAAGAAAGAATATGGGTATAGACAGTCATAGAAAGAAATAAGTAGTTTAAAAATAAAGTCTTTAGAGAGAGAGTAAAAGTAATATAAAAGAAAAAGCCATGTAAGATGGGAAACACACAGGGAGTCTGGATCTTGCATAGTATTGTGTTAATTTTGAATTTTTTGATTGTTGAAAAGCAAAGGACAGCTGCAAAGAGACCTGGAATTGAAAGAGAGACTGTTGAAATAAATCAGCCTGTATACTTTATGAATGCCTTAACTTTTAAAAAGTCAAAAATTACATTTGTCAAATGGAAATAAAAAATGCTTTGAAGAGTTTTTGCTTTTGTTTCCACAGGAAATGAAAGGCTGTGGATTCCTTCAGAAATAATATAGATCAGGTTTGATCAGAGGAGACCTGCTGAACCTTGACAGGTGATATCTATCAACAAAAGCTACTGCTGTTCTTCCCAGGACTTGGCCATTATCTCAAAATTTTCTCTCTGTGACACTAAAGATACTTTGCCCATAGACAGCAGAAAACAGTTTGGAGAACATGATGTCCACATTCCCAAGAGGGGTGTGGGAGGCTTTGTTATTTGGTGGGTTATGGATGTTTGCTATCATTTAGGGAAATAGAGTATATTGATATAAATTTAAAGTTATTCTGTTACACTGTATATATGTTTCTACTCTTGTTTAAAGGATTTTTGTATACTGATAAAAAATTAAGGTTGTTTTTGTTACAATATATTGTATGTTTGTTTCTATTTTTGTTTGAGGTATTGTGCCTATGCTGTTCATTTGGAAATGTAGGGTGAAGTTCTAGTTTTTGAAAGCTATTATTAAAAACTATATAGGATAATCAGGAAACAGAGGTTAGTGGTTAATCATTTATACCAATCAAAATTGTAGATATGCTAGGTATGCTTTCCAGATCATATAGAGATATATTTTAGATAGATAGATGGTTTTCAAATCTTTCAAAGACCTACATAATATGACATTTTAAATGTTTTGCCAACTTTGGGCTTTTCATGACAATGAGACACATCTGCTCCTGGCAGCACCAATTTACTTTAGAGATGATGGGTATTGAAGAAACTCCTTATGGAGTTTGCTTTCAATGTTGGAGGGCTAGCTATTTGGGCAAGAAACTGCTCTTGCCTGGACTGCTTGACAGTATGTTGTATAAACTGGACATGCAGGACTCACAGGAAAGTGACTGCTGGACTTTGCCAAAACAAGGTGGGATGGTCCTTAAGAGTTCCTGATTCACAGTAGAAACTGCCAGATATTCTACAAGACACAGAGGAAAGTGACTGACAAACTTTGCCGATACAAGGCAAAACAGTCCTTCTAATTTCCTGCTTCATTGAAAAGTCTGCCAGATACTCTAGGCCTGTAGACTGAAGATGAATTCAAGGTTTCAGTAGGAACTTTGGGTGACTGTTGAGGCAGTCAGATGTCATTTCTAGAGTTCTGGAAGTTGTCTGCAATGCACTTTTTGTTTACTCCAATAATATCATCCTTCTGGGGTCTTTGATGGAGTTGAAGACTAGATAGTTATAGTTGCAGTTTTCCCTAGTTATGATAGAGAGTAAGTTAGATATAAAACTTTAGATTCAATAAGATAGGATATATTATGGAGTATTTTCTTTTAATTTGCCAGATACAAATGAGGTGGAATTCATTACATTGTGAATGTAATCTTTACTTGATAGTTGTTCTTATTGTGTACAGTCTTATATTAAAGTTAAAACTTTTCATTTTTTGTTTAGACAAAAAGGGGGAAATGTTGTAGAATATTATTTTAAGGTGTGTTGCTTTTGTTTATGCTCTGAAACATTTGTTTAATGATGCAAAGATATCTTTGAGTAAATAAAATTCACCTGTGGTCAGGAGGCTGAGTCAGCAACTAGCTGACAGGAAGTGGCAGGGAGGAGCCAGGTGGAGAAGGGTTTTTAAGGAGGAGCAAGGAAAAGCATGAGGGCTTTTTGGAGGGTGCAAGCAAGGAGAGGAGGTGAGCTACTTGCTATTCAGCCTCTCTGAGGAGCAGAGTTCCACTTTACCCTTTGAATCTTGAGTTCTTTAAACTGACAGAGATTTAGTTAAGTTCCCTTTGTAGCTTTGAAAGAGTCGGTGCCTAAAGGAACATAATTTCCCCAGGCTGCAGCTCTTGCAGCCCTACTGCTGCTGATAGCAACAGCTGCAGTTGCTGATTTGGACAGCTGTGGCTTAAAAGGCAGCAAAAATTTTAAAAAAGGCAACGGGATAGAGAGGGAAAGTACTGAATGACACTAGAAAAAGGGGGACATTTGGGGTCAGGTAGAAACCTAGTGCAAGGGAATCTCCCAGGAATCCACAAGGATGACCCCAGCTAAGACTCTTAGCAATAGTGGATATGTAGCCTGAACTGGCCTTCTCCTGTGACCAGGCAAGACTTCCAGTGGAGGGACTGGGACACCAATCCAGTAACATAACCTTCAACCTATAATCTGTCCTGACTATGGGATGTGCTGGGATTGGTGCTTTGCCCAATTGATATCAGAGAGGCTTCACGCAGCAACTGATGGAAACACAGCCAAACATGAGGCATTGCTTGGGGAATCCTATGGAAGAGGGGAAGGAAGGATTGTAGGAGCCAGAGGGGTCAAGGTCACCATAAGAAAACAACAGAATCAACTAACCTGGGCTCACAGGGTCTCACAGAGACTGAACTGAACCAGGGAACCTGCATAGGACTGACCTAGGCCTTCTGCACATATGTTACAGTAGTGTGGCGTGGTCTTCCTGTGGGACTCCTAACAGTGGGAGCAGGGACTGTCTCTGACTCTTCTGTGGGCTTTTGGTAACCAATTCCTCATACTGGTTGCCTTGTCCTGCCTTTATATTAGGGGAGGTGCTTAGCCTTATGGCCACTTGAGATGCCATGTTTTGTTGGTATCCATGGGAGGCCTGCCCTTTTCTGAATAGAAATGGAGGAAGAGTGGATAGGGGAAGGTGGGTGGGCAGAGGGGAGGTAGGAGAGAGGGGCTGAGAAGAAAGGAGGGAGGAAAAACTGGTAGGGATGTAAAAAATAAACAAAAAATGTATACAAGAAAGAAGCAGTAAATAAAAATAAATTTTTAAAAATGAAGAAAAGGAAATCTATTTGTACTTGTAAACATTTTCCTGATTGTATTTTTTTGTTGTTCTAATATTTCTCTTGCAAATTCTCCTGGGCTTCCTTACATATGTCACCTAAGACTATTGGTTATTAACTATTGTTAAATTTGAAGAATGAATATAAGTAAAACATAATGTGGTTCAAAAGTGAAGGTTACAAACTCAATGGACTTGAGCTGAGGCTGAGTTTTTCTATTACAGAGTCTATCTACTGTTAGGTTTCAAACCAGGGACAGATGGCTGAGGTGCCTATTTCACATGCCAAAGCAGACTCTGGCAGCCAGGTTCTCCCTGCATCCCCCGTCACTTTCTGTTACAGGCCTCCTCTACCACTACCCAACTCTCCAGCCCAGGGCGTTGGGCTGCTCTTCCCTATATAATCCAACAATGTTTGTTATCCGCTCTCTTTGTACCTTTGGGGTCTCCTGGCTGCTGCACCTTGTTCCCATCTCTCCCCCTTCACCCCACATGGTACAGCTCAGTCTTGACATGTCCGTTCTGAACTCTCCCAGATGTCCCTGCCTTTGACTATGTTTCCCTTTTATCTACAATAAACCATTTCCTCTACCATACCTAGGAGCAGTCACGTTACTTTATTTTACTTTTTACTTCTTTTTTTCATTCATCTACTTTGCCCAGTTCAGTCCTAAGGAAACAAGAATTGCTAAAATAGTCAAATTTAAAAGGCAGACATCTATGTGCTAAGGCTTTTACTGATTTTCATAAATAATATTTCATAAAGTTGCTCACAGGAATTAACATCTCAAACATATAAAAATATAAATTTTTAAAAAGTTTCATTTTATAACATAAAATTAAGAAAAGTTTAACAGAAGCCTTTCCTAAAACTTATCTTTTATTTTTATACTAGTTATTAGTAAATATTGTTTAAATTGATGGGTTTCACAGGGATATTTCTATGCATGCATATATCACACTTTGATCATATCTCCACTGTCTCTTCCATCTTCTCTTACTTTGTGTACACTGGGCAAGTAGTCTGCCATCTGAGCTACATACCAGCATCCTTAATTTTCTTCTCAAGTGCTAGTCCAGTGGTCAGGAATTGTCTTAGCTTACACTACTGGAAAGTCTTTATTCCTCTGAAGGTTAACTTTGAGAGGCACAGTGATTAGGTTGGTAGGTACTTTCTGTCCCATGTCAGACAGACTATTTATCCCATACCCTACACGTCAGACAGACTATTCCACATCCCACGTCAGACAGACTATTCCACACCCCACACGTCAGACAGACTATTCCACACCCCACACGTCAGACAGACTATTCCATGCCCCCGGCTCTGAGAATTCCTGCTGGGAAGGTCACTGCTATTCTGACAGGTTTGCCTTGAAATTCGAGTTGAGGTTTCTTCAGCTTTTAATACTCATTTTTGTTGTTGTTCTATACTTTTGGCAGTTCAACTATGTCATGAAGAGGTGATTCTGTGGTCACGTCTATTTGGGGTCATAAATACCTCCTGTATCTGGATGGTCATGTATTTCCCAAGATTTGGGAAATTTTCTACTATTTCAGTAAAAGGGTGCATTTTGTCACAGCTTTTATGAGGAGTCTTCATGGTAAGCAGTTTCTCTAGGTAACATGACCTTGGATGTAGGTTTATTTTATGGTGTACTGCTTCCCTGTAGCTCCTTTGCTTGGTGATGGGGCTTTCATACAATGTACACTAATTTGGAGTTGGAGGAGCCTACCTTTCCTGTAGGTCTCAGAAGAGTGGGCTCGCTGTGGTGTGGTATATCTGATTTATGGAACAAACTCATTGTGCCTACGTTTCCTGATCTGTTAGCAAGGGACAGTCAGACACGGGGTATGGAGAAAGCCTATGTAGAGGTCTTTCAGGTACAGTGTTTACAACCTTACTCTCTGCTGTTGCTATGGGGATGGATGTCTAAGAATGGATCTTAGCTCAGCCACGCCTAACAGCGGCTAGGTCATCAGCTGGGGGATTATATCCTCTGTTCTTTAAGTATGAACCAAGGTTCAATCAGCACAGGGTCGTGGGAATATTAATGTGTGGGTTGGGAATACACAGTTTAGCAACAGAGAGTCAAGCAAATGTGCTCAAAATGTTAGGCTTGCTCCTCAGAACCACACAGAAACAGGAAAACAAACAGCAACAACAAAAGAATAAATACAAGCAAGTCAGATAAGATAGGTCAGAGGGATGATGGATCAGCAAGGGAAAGTGCTCGCTGTTCAAGCCTAGTCACTTATGTCAACCCTGAAATCCACAGGAGAAGGAGAAAACCTACTCCCCGAAGCTGTCCCCTGACCTCCACATGTATGCTGTGACAGTTACATCCATGTGTGTGCGTGCACGTGCATGCATACACAAACACACAAATAAATAAAAAATTAAAATTTTAAAATAAAAATGAAAATTTCCTCTCTACTAAAGCAGATACACATTCTCCATGATGTTTCTTTCCACATTTCTTAGTTATGTGCCCCTCCAGGAGAGCAAATGCAGGTCCTTTTCATTCCTTTTCTCATCCACTTTGTTCCTGACAGGTGGCACCAGCATTTGAAATACCTTTAGTGCCTTTGCTCTAGAGCAGCGGTTCTTAACCTGTGGGTCACAACCCCTTTAGGGGATGAGTGGCCTTTTCACAGGGGTCAACAAAGACCACCAGAAAACACAGATATTTACATAATGATTCATAACTAGCAAAATTACAGTTACGAAGTAACAACGAAAATAATGTTATGGTCGGGGGTCACCACAACATGACGAACTGTATTAAAGGGTCTCAGCATTGGGAAGGTTGAGGACTGGTGCTCTAGAATAAGATCTAGAGCTAGCACATAGGCCCCTGCAGGTTTATTCTGCAAACACTTGCTATGCATACCTCATGGGGTGAAGGGGGTGCAGAGGATGCTAAAGGGCATCAGGATCCCTAGCACTGTCTGTGGTGGCCACTCAGGGGGTTGTGAGAGGCTATAAGGTTGTAAGTCAACAACAGGGTTGGGCAGCATGGGCCCTGCCAGTCACTGCTAATGCCCAGGGCTCTAGTGTTTCTACTTATCTCTTAAGCAGAATCAGCTGACAGTCTTAAAGAGGAACTGTACTCAGTTCCCCTCCCTGTCATAGACAGGTTACACTTGGAACAGAATTCTCCCAGGGGACCAGGCTCCAACTCAGTACCGTAATCATGTTTATTGCCAGTTCCTGGAAACAGGTGCAAGGCACTTTGATTCCTGGAGTAGCAAGCTCAGACAAGACTTTTTCAAAATAGCTTCCCAAACATATGCTGAAAAGTGGAGAGAAATTCTCTAGTGCCTAGTCATCCTGTTTAGTCTGGGTCACTGTGTTCCCACTGCACCTCTGCACAGTGATGGTCCAGCTGTGCTCACTGGGTCTCTTCCTCGTTCACCTTGAAGTCCTTATACAATCGATGCTAATAAACTGACTCACTATGAAAATACATGAATTTCTCCAAGTGCTGTGTAGGATGCTGAGCGTCACTGTTTTCCTATAGTCACAGCTTTAAGTAGCTTCTCCCCAAGGGCTGCTCTGTGATGCTGGGGATGGAACCCAGTGATTGGTGCATGCAATGTACATGTTCTACCATTAAGCCACCCTTGCTCAGCCCTTGGCTTTATTTAAGATAGGGTCTTGCTCTACAGCCTAGGCTAGCATCCAACTCTCATCCTTCTGTCTTCTCCTAAATGCTGAGATTACACACTTGTGCCATCATGCCTAGCCTCCTCAGTTATTTTGTGTCTTGTAGGGAGTTCCTGCTGGGCACCTCTAACCTGCCGCCTTGTATCTCTCTTGATTTTTTAATAAGATTTGATTCAGAGATAGAGGGGAACAGCAGTGAGTACACACTTTTCTTTAGTTAAAGGATCTTTGAATAGTGACAGTCCAAAGGTGAAATACAGAGACAAATGAAGTGACTTTTAACAACTGATAAATACCTTCTGCTCCAGGGTAAGCTGGTATTTTTGTCTGACTCTCTTACACTTGTTGAACCAGCTGTTCTCATCCATGATGAGAGGTGGCCCCACATTCTCTGGAGTGCTGCTTTCACTGTCGCTGCTTCCGAAAGTCCTGAGTTCTTCCTCATCACTGCTAATGCTATCAGAACTGGGAAGATCAAGGGTAAAAAGGAGAAAGTGAAATGGTATATTCCAATTTGATCCTTAAAATTAACACTTCTGTTTTGTAAGCACTGGTGAGCAAACTCTAAAATACTTAGTAGTAAAGACAGAATTATAATAATTATACTATAAAAACTTCAATGTCTTAAAGAATGGCAAGTTAGCATCACCTGTTGATTCCTTGGTCAAAAGCCATGTCTAGATACCTACACTTAAAGCAAGGTTTTAACATAAAATAAAAACCGAAGCATTAACATAAAATACAGGAGAATAGCCAAAGAAGAAAAAGATCCCCAGAGAACGTGAGAATCTCCAGATAAGCTGGGCGTGGCTTTCCTGTGGGATTCTCTTCCTGCCCCAGGCAACCACTGCTCATCCATATTTAAATTCCCATGACCCTGTGTGACAGTGGTGAACAAAGGTGAAAACACAAGTGAAAAGGAAGCGGGAAGGGCAAGGTTGACTCTGAGTCGGGGTTTGAAATGGTGAAAAAGCAAAACACAAAAGTAAGGCCATCTCCAGTGTGAGAGAGTTTTAAAAGTCATTAAAAAGAGTTCTTTAAAGATCATTATATAAAAAATGTTTAAATGTTAATGAGATAATTTGCCAAAATAGACTCAATAAGAAACAGAAAACTTGGGGTAGGGGGAGTGGAGAGATGGCTCAGTGGTCAGGAGCACTGACTGCTCTTCCAGAGGACTTGGGTTCAATTCCCAGCACCCACATGGCAGCTCACAACTATCTATAACTCCAGCTCCAGGGAATCCAATACTCTCACAGACATACATGCAGACAAAACACCAATTCACATAAAATAAATAAAAAAGAAACAGAAAATTTGAACATTCATATGACTATGAGTGATATTAAATCAGTAATTAAAAATAATCCCACAGAGAAATAGTCTTCCCCAGAGAAATGCACACTGGTTGCTTATCTAATAACACATGGTCAGTCTTGAAAACATCCATACATTAGCTATGTGAGTACATATACACATATGCACACAACAACAATCAATGACAGAAGAGACCATGAATTTGGAAGAGAGCAAGGAGAGGTATAGGGGAGGACTTGGAGGAGGAGAGGGAAGGGAGAAATGATGTAATTCATATAATCTCAAAAATACAAGAAATAATCAAAAATAATTTCCACAAACATGTTATATAAATTTTTTTTTGTTTTTTTTCGAGACAGGGTTTATCTGTGTAGCTTTGCACCTTTCCTGGAACTCACTTGGTAGCCCAGGCTGGCCTCGAAATCACAGAGATCCGCCTGCCTCTGCCTCCCAAGTGCTGGGATTAAAGGCGTGCGCCACCACCGCCCGGCTAAATGTTTTTACAGGCTAGTTTTATTAAACATTCAAGTTTTTTTGTAATTTCAATAAAATTTTAGATAACAAAGAAAATTTTTCATTATATCCCCAATATAACTTTATTTCACAAGTCAATACTGTAAGAAAGGAAAAGTCAATTTCATTCATGAATGCAAAAATAAAACACATGTACATAAAACTAGTTAAAATACATAAAATGGAATATAATAAATGGTTTAAAAGATAACACACTACTGGAGATGTAACTCAGTGGATGAGAACTTACTTAATATTCATGAGGACCAAGGTTCAAACACCCAAGTCAGAAAGCAACCTGAAAGGGACTGAACTCTGCTTTGTCCTGGCAAGTACTTCACCAGCTGAGGCATCCTGCTGCCTGAAAACACTGTGTGTGTGTGTATGTGTGTGTGTGTGTGTGTGTGTGTGTGTGTGTGTGTGTACATGTGGAGGTCAGAGAAACAACTTTCAGAAGTCAGTTCTAGCCTTCTACCAAGGGTCCAGGAAATCTATCAGGTCATCAGGCTTGCATAGGAAGTGATTTTACCATCTGAACCATCATCCAGCATTGCCATTTTTTTTTAAGCAACACTTTAAAAACATGTTTTAGAATCATTTTATAGGTACAGCATACAGTTGGTTTTGCTTTGAGGTAATTTGTCTCCTAGCAAGTGGTTTCAGTTCATTCATACATTCATGCTGACCTTTGTCATGTTTTAGCTCATTCACACTGACCTTTGACATGCTTTTGACTGAGGTCTGTTATTTTTGTTTGTTACAGAGGTTTTATTTTGGTTTTTTCTTTCTTTTTCTCTCCCCCTTTCTTCCCTCACACGCAATTCCCTCTTTCTTTTCTCTTTCTGTCCCATCTTCTCCTTGCTCCTTCCCTCTCATTCCTGACAAGGTCTTCAGGTACAGTTCAGGCTGGTCTTGCCTCCTACATCCCTGTGTCACCAGGCTCAGCTTGGACACTATTTCACTGTGTAGCTCAGGCTGGCCTTGCTTCCTGGGCTCAACTGATCTTGGGGCCCCATGTCTACTCTCTGTTTTGAGATCTTGGTTTATTCACTCTGTGTTCATATTGGTTGTAGCATTTTCCTCCATAGGCTCTTTTTTTAAAAAATATATACCTGCAGATTATCAATTGCTACAAATATAATGCTCACTTCACTAACTTTAGCTAACAAGCTTACACTCTGAAGCAAACATCTTAGAGAATGTTTATAATCTAATCACACAAGCTTGATGACCTGAGTTTGATCTCTGTGACCCATGTAAGGGTGGAAAGAAAGAATGACTCCACAAAGCTGTCCTGTATCCTCACACATGTGCTGTGCCATGCATATACCTCTGCATACATCATGTACAGAGTAGTAATGACTTAAAAAATGTTTAAATTATTTAAAAAACTTGGCAGAAGTCAATCTTGCTGGCTGAAACAAGTCTGAAAAAGTATATAGCAGATAAATATCAAAAAAAGACTCTTGGTGTTAAATTCTTAGCATTGAAAGCAGCTACCATTGTGTTGAAAACATGAGGGGCTAGACAGTGACAGCACAGTTGATAAAGTGTTTGATGCATGAGCATAAGGACCAGGGTTTGGATACCCAGCACCATGCAAAATAACTGGGGACTGTAGCACATTTCAGCAATAGGAAGTAGAGACAGGAAGATCCTTGGGGCTTGCTGGCCAGCTAGCCTAGCCTAACTGACAAAGTTCCAGGGAGAGACTGAATCAAAAAAATAAAAGGTGGATGCTACCTGAGGAATGATAACCAACACTGACCTCTGGCTTCCACACACTGGCACAGTCATGTGTACCTGTCACAAACATGCACATTACCTCCCTACAGAAGTGTACAGGATAGTAATAAATGATATGATAATTCCAAATTTGTTTACCAGGTAACATAGCATCAACATTCAAAAAGGAAAATCTACAAAAGATATTGAAAACAACATAGTTACTTGAACATAATTAGCTGGAAACTTTATCTATGGACACAGGAAAAAACTGAGGACTATATAATCCATATAATACAATAGACCTCTATGAAAAAAATAGTTTTCATTTAAATGACCTCAGAGAGTATTCACAAAAACTGAACATGCAAGACTTCAAAACCACCTTAAATTAGAGACTCCTACACACCAAAAGATATCATCAGATACAGAGAAAAAAATAAGAGATAGCTTTGGAAAATATCATACATACAAACAAAGTGTTCACATCCAGTCCACATAAATGACTCCTATAAATCAGTAAGGAAAAGATGGACAACACCTTACAAGGGGGGGGGATATCTGAGAATACAATTCACACAAAAAAGAAACTCTAGAGCCAATAGATACATGGAGTGTGCTCAATCTCATAGTAACTGGGAACATCCACTTGAAAGCACAGACCTGCATTCATCATACTACACCCAATGGTGAGGAGCATCAGCAATGGGAGTCTAACTTACTACACATCTTTCAAAAAATATCTCACATCATGCACTAGAGTTGAAGGTAAATACACCTTTGTCTCTGGCAAATGTGTATACAAAGCATATGAGGAAATATACATAATAATCCATAGGAGCATTAAACATCCTTGTCCTACATTGAGAAGTTGCTCTGCTGAAACTGAAATAGATACATAATTGTGTTGTATCATATAACAAAATATCATTATGCTGTGGAGATGAGGGGTATCTATATATAGTAACACTAAGGAGTCTTACAATGTTATACAAAAACACTTGAACACACACATACACAAGTGTAACTATAGTATTTACAAGTTAAGTAAATTTTTAGAGGACATGAAATGATTATCAACAATGTCAGAGGGAAGACACTTGAGTGGCCAACAGGGGTTATGATGAGGGGCTACAAACAACAGGACTTTCATACTGATGTTGTCTGTACAAATGATGACTCAGTACACGGTTGATGATCTGTTACCTCATACACTCATATCTCATATGCTTTCTTTGTGAGTTGTTGCTGTTTTGTTTTCTTTCTGAGACACAGTCTCTTTACATAGCTCTGGCTATCTTGGAACTCACTGTAGACTAGGCTGGCCTACAAATCCCAGAGATACATCTTCCTCTGCCTCCCAAGTACAGAATTAAAGGCATGCACCACCACACCCTCCCTGCTTTAAGAGTTTTATCTCATGTAATAGGTTAAAAAACCTAAACAGAGCATCCATCCACTTACAGTTTCTGACAAACTTCATTGAGGGTTGTGTGGGTTGGAAGTAGAACTAGGAAAGAGTATTTATAGAACTAGGATGACTCTGAGAACCTAGAGAATGCATGTCTCAACAGCTGTCCTATGTTTTACATACCCCAGAACAATATCAAATAAAAGTTTTGTTGTTTTATGAACCACTAAGAAAGAAAAAGCATTGCTAAAAACTATCCAAGACCATTCATTGTCAGAAATGTTGAGGGTGAAATAAAAGGAGTTCATCTTTAGGCCCACAAGGTGCAGAATACAGAGGAAAATTGGAAACAGTGGTTAAGCTCTTAGATAATATGTGTGAGGCCCTGGTCTCAATCCTCAGCACCACAAAAGCCATAAACAAACAAAAACCCAGAGAATAACTATTAAAATTACCACTGATTCAAATTTCTATTGATCCAAGTGATGTAGGAGGATGCTAAGAGAGACATAAATTTACTTTAAAAGGCATTAACGAAGGTTTTGGCATATGAAAATTTTAATCTTGTACATTAAATTCATGTATGAAAATAAACTGTAAACTACCAATCTGACTTTAATGTAGTCCAAAGGCCATCTAACTTAGAGAGTTGTTGAATTTTCTTTTACTCTAGCCCCACGTTGAACACCAAAATGTTGTTGGTGGTTTTATTACTCTTTATTCTTTTGGGGGGCTCAACTCCCAAATAAATCACACATGAAGGTTTATTATTAGTTATAAATGTCTGGCCTTAGCTTGGCTTGTTTCTTGTCAGCCTTTCCTAACTTAAATTATCCCTTCTACCTTTTGCCTTTGGGCTTTTTCCTTTTCTTATTTCTGTATATCTTACTTTCACCTTACTCTGTGTCTGACTGTGTAGCTGGGTGGTTGGGTGGCTGGCCCCTGAAGTCCTCCTCTCCTTGTTCTCTCATTCCTTCTTCCTTTTCGCCCAGATTTCTCTTTCTATTTATATTCTCTCTGCCTGCCAGCCTCACCTATCCTTCCTCCTGCCTCTCTATTGGATGTTCAGTTCTTTATTAGACCATCAGGTGTTTTAGACAGGCACAGTAACACAGCTTCACAGAGTTACACAAATGCAACATAAAAGAATGCAACACATCTTTGCATCATTAAATTAATATTCCACAGCATAAACAAATGTAACACATCTTAAAATAATATTCTACAACAGAGTGACTTGTAAAAGATTATGAGGTTAGTACATATATTTATCTTGTGATTTTACTGATGTAATACTATAGAATACATTATAATTATCACTTTTTATCACTGACATTTTATCTTTGATGTAGAAATATGGAATAAGTAATATAGAAGTGTTAATCAGTTTTATAGATTATTATTCAATTATATCAGTAAAAATTCAGTTATGTTCTGCCCCCTTTTACTTACATGCAACATTAAATTTTCATAAATAAAACAGATCACAACACGTCTTTTTATCAATAAAAAAGATTGAAACAATTATCCTACACCATTTTCTAGGGGAAAAAGATCCTCTAAAGGCCTAAAAGTAAGATCCAGGTAAGAAACTCAAGGACAAGAAAAGGTTCTAACATCAAAATCTATGTTCATGTTGGTGGAGATACAAACTTCAAATTTTCATTTACACAAGCAGAGCTCAGGTGTCTAATATAAGTGAGTGATTTCCACCTTAGGTGGCACCCTCAAAGAAATAGTTTTATGATGGAAAGTGCCACTCTCCTACCCTACCTCTGCTCTCCTCATATCGTGTTCTTATCAGGTATCTATTTTATTATTTTCTTTAAAAAATTTATTAAGTTTTTGTTCTGTTTTCTGAAAACGGATCTCACTTTCTAGGCCAGGTTAGCCTCAAATTCCAGATCCTACTGCCTCATCCTTCAGTTCAGAGACTATAAGTATGAGCTACCACTCCTGGCTAAAAAACGTACTTTCTGTAGTATAAGTTCTAGATCCCTCCTCTCCCCCATGGAACATTCCCTTCCTCTTTCCTTCTCTTCTTGTCTCCCTGCATAGCTTTTAACCATTGGATTTCAAACTGTATCTTAACCAAAACCATCAACTTAGTTCCTTTCATCTATTTTATGACACAAAATTTACTGCCATCACTACCCTAAATATTCTGCTATGTAAAGAATGGTGGGGAACAGATTTCTGTCGGTGCTGTTTACAGCCTTTTCCTCAACAGCTAGAACAAAGCCCATAACTTAGTAAGCTTTCAACTGACAGTGTTTTATCCATTACCAAACAATGACCACTTCCCTATTCTCCTTGTTTCTGTATACTTATATATTATTCTACACTACTACTCTTGGGGAATATTATTTTAAGGTGTGTTACTTTTGTTTATGTTGAATTTGTTTAACTCTGTGAAGCTGTGTTACTGTGCCTGCCTAAAACACCTGATGGTCTAATAAAGAACTGAACAGCCAATAGCAAGGCAGGAGGAAGGATAGGTGGGGCTGGCAGGCAGAGAGAATATAAATAGAAAGAGAAATCTTGGAAGAGAGGATCAAAAAGTGGCAGCCAGAGAAGGAGGAGGATTCCAGGGCCAGCCACCCAGCTACACAGCAAGCTATGGAGTAACAGTAAGACTTACAGAAGTAAGAGAACGGGAAAAGCCCAGAGGCAAAAGGTAGTCGGGATAATTTAAAGTTTAGGAAAGCTGGCTAGAAACAAGGAATCTAAGGCTGAACACTCATAATTAAGAATAAGACTCAATAAGTGGTTTATGTGAGAGCTGGGTTGCGGGTCCCCCTAAAGAGTAAAAACAAACAACAACATATTACTTCAGCAGAATCACAGAGAACATGTGTTAAACTCCTAATCTTTTATGTCACTCTCTAAAAATATTGAAAGGTCTGAACTTTCCGCATTTTATAATTGGGCCTGAGTTTCATAAGGAGGCAGACAGCACATACCAGGCCTGAGCCAGCTCCCACAGTACCTCAAGGCAGTGACCAAAAGGACAGTTCTTAGAATCTCTCTAAAACATACTTTACCTTGCACAAGTATGCCCCAAAATGGTAAAACTATAACCACAGCCAATTAAAATTATACTAA
>CABHPQ010150000.1:0-13175 GCA_902168405.1 Peromyscus aztecus
TTTTTTTTTTTTTTTTAATCACCGGAAGGGGACTTGCTGTCATGGAAGCCACTGGGCTCTGATAACTGATCCCAGGTAGAGTGCTCAGTGTTGCAGAGTTGGTTGGGCAAGCCCTGTAGCTTGTTTCCTGGCAGGGGCAGCCTGGGTTTGTATTTTCCCCTACCAGGTTCCATATCAGTAAGACTGTCTCTGTGGGTACAAATGAATGTACTCATGGCTGTCCATTCATTTCCCCAGTTATCCAGCTGTGGACCACGTGTGCCCGGCCCATAGCAGAGTCTCAGCCTACATTCATCTTTCATCTCTTTGGCCTCACGGGCCACAGGAACCACTGAACGAGAAGCCCCAAGAAGAGGGCTTGTGAAGACAGTCAGGACTTTAATATTTGGGCATTTGAGAGGATCCTCGCTAATGTTTCTGTGGATGAGTCTAGATTCTGAGAACTGAGGAGTGAAATGAAGAAATGACTAACCTCATGTGCTTGTAGCTTTTTTTGGGTCAAATTCACATAAGTTGGAGTCATTTGAGAAGAGGGAACTTCAACTGAGAAAATGTCTCCATTAGATTACCATGTAGGCAGGTCTGTGAGGTATTTTCTTAATTTATGACTGATGTGGAGGGGCCCGGCCCACTGTGGGTGGTGCCCCTGAGCAGGTGGTCCTGGGCTGTAAAAGAAAACTAATGGGAACTCATGAGCACATCAACAGCTGTGGAGCCTGCACGGGACTGGACTAGACCTTCTGGATAGCGAGACAATTGTGTAGATTGATCTGCTTAAGGGGTCCCCTGGCAGTAGGATCAGGATCTATCCCTGGTGCATGAACTGGCTTTTTGGAGCCTAGTGCCTGTGGTGGGACACCTAGCACAGCCTTGAGTCAGGGGAGAGGCTTGGACCTGCCTCGGCTGAATGTACCTCCCCATAGGAGGTCTTACCTTCTTTTTTTTTTTTCAGATTTATTTATTTATTATGTATACAATGTTCTGTCTGGGTATATGCCTGCAGGCCAGAAGAGGGCACCAGATCTTATTACAGATGGTTGTGAGCCACCATGTGGTTGCTGGGAATTGAACTCAGGACCTCTGGAAGAACAGCCAGTGATCTTAACCTCTGAGCCATCTCTCCAGCCCCGGTCTTACCTTCTTGTAGGAGGGAATAGGGGATGGGTTGGGAGGGGGAGGCTGGAGAGGCGGGAGGAGGGAAGAGGGGGATCTTTGATTGGTATGTAAAATGAATAATTAATAAAAAAAATCACACTGAGCAAGCCCTGAGGAGCAGGTCAGTAAGCAGCGTTCCCTCATGGCCTCTGCTTCAGTTCCTGCCTCCAGGTTCCTCCCTTGAGTTTCTGCTCTGACTTCCCTCAATGACAAACTATGATGTAGAAGCGAAAACTGAATAAACCCTCTCCTTCCCAAGCTGCTTTTGGCTGTGCAGTTCATCACACCGATAGAATGCAAACTGGGGCACCTCACATTGAGAAGTGTTTCCTCTTCCTCTGACCCATTCATACTTTTTAGCACGTGAACCTTGAGAGCAGAAAAGGAGTCTGCCATCTGAGGTAGAATGCAAACCACAAAGGTCTAAGTGTGGTTTGTGACGGGTGCTTGCTGGCATGCCTGGAGTTCTGGGCTGAACCCCGAGCCCCACAAAACAAACAAGCGAACCAACAAATACAAATGGACGTCATGTAAGGACCTGGAACACGCAGCGAGGAAAAGCCTGAGCAGGAGACAATCCGCAATGGGACCTGTTCACACGCTTGGGGCATTTGGGGGACCAGAATTTTTATGGCACTTTCAATTTCTCATATGTGTTCAAATGCAAGGGGATTTACAGTGGTTATTTTTGAGATAGTTTTGTTCTTTGTCTTAACTGATTTTCTAGATGAGCATATTTACATACATCTCTGCCACTGAGAGGTAACCCCAGGCCAATTTTATTTATTAAAAGAAGGTTTTACAATGTGTGTGTGTATGTGTGTGTGTGTGTGTGTGTGTGTGTATGTGTGTGTGTGTGTGTCTGCACGTGTGCGCATGCACACACGCACACACGCACGCACGCACGCTTGAGAACGCACACAGCCCACACACGCCTGGATCCCATGGCAGTCAGCTCACTCTTTCCATGTGCAGCTCCAGGAACTGAACCCGGGTCATCAGCCTGGGGAGGAGCACCTCTGCCTCCCACAGCCCCTCCTCCCCGTCCAGGCTTTTAAATCTCTGATTAAAGAAAATTATAGAACAAGTATGAAGTTGGAAAACTGCTAAAATCAATTACTAGACTGATAATTACTGATCAATTACTACATCCATAAAAACATTCAGTTTCTTTTTATATAAATGACATTTTGTCTCAGCTTATTTATAGTTATATTATGTACAGAAAATTTTACTTGCATTTTAAAACTTATTTTATTATAATCACATTCTTTGCTATTTCTTAGTCTTCATAACCTTATTTTAACGCACAAATAATATTCTCTCTACTAAAGAAATGTAGTCTGGCTTTTACCTGTGTTGAGAGAGACACGGATGTTCATCCTTGTCTCAAGGCAATGGGCTGCTGTGTTATACAGCTCAGATTTCATTTCAGACTCCCTGAAGGAATGGGAAGTCACAGGATGTTAAGTGTCTGGGTGATACAATCCATATTTTATTTCGGAAGACTTTCTGGCCCAACATGGAGATTTTTGTTTTTTGTTTGTTTGTTTGTTTTGTTTTTGTTTTTTGAGACATGGTTTCTCTATGTAACTTCCCTGGCTGTCCTGGATCTCACTTTGTAGACCAGGCTGGCCTCAAACTCACTGAGATCCACCTGCCTCTGCCTCCCAAGTGTTAGGATTAAAGGCATGGGCTACCACTGCCCGGCTCCAACATGGAGAATTAAATGGCTAGGGTGAAGCGCCCGTGGGGTGGTAGAGGTGGCCAGGACTTAAGTTAAAGCCCTCTTAACCCCCATTTCACAGAAATCCAGAGTTCCAGTCCTTGCTTCCCTTTGCCTGGCATTATGAAGTTTTTGAGAGCTATGGAAATTCTGAAATCTAATTCTTTCACCTTATAGATGGACAAATAAGGCCAAGAGTTGAAGTGACTTCTGGGTAATGTAATAATTAGTGGAGGGCCACACTTAGAGTACAGCTTCTAAGGTCGGCCTCCTGTCCTTCTCCACAGCAGATTAGTCATTCTGAAATCTTGCTAATTATATATCCTTTGCATAGCCAGCCCTGTTGAACTGGGGAGGAACTTGGAATTTTATTCTTGATGATGGTAGTAATGACAATGGTGGGCGTGGTGAGGCTGATGGTGATGGTGGTAGTGGGGATGATGGGGATTAGTCTTCACAAAGCAGAAATTACTTTCGCAACTATGATCTCATTTATCTTTGGAATATTTCAAAGAACAGTGACCATAACTTACTGCTGAGCTAGAAATCATATAAAATTATATTATGGTCACACACAGTTTTTACTCCACGACACCACAGCCCTATGAAGTGGCATTATTGTCCTTCCCATTTTACAGATGGGGCAGCTGTGTTTAAGGAGTTCAAACACACGTGGACACTGGAATTAAAAGTCAGTTTGTGAGTTTTATTGACTCTTTCAGAATTAACCATCCAGACAATACTTGGCTTCTGTTGAAGTGCATGGCTGTAGAGGAAGGAGAGCAGGCTGGGGTGGGCAGGTGCTGGGAAGATGACTCTTCCACAGGACAGCAGAAGTCACAAAGAGAGCTCCAGAGGCAAAGCTCTCCTCGGTAAAGCAGTCCTGGCCCAGGTCCCCATCACTTTGCCATTGCCACACCTTATCGCTAAGGTGCCATGGTGGGACATAAAGGCTCATGCTAGTCAGCCTAACATCTTGAGTTCAGTCCTCCGGATACACGTGGTGGAGGGAAATGACTCCTTCACGTTGTCCTCTGACCCCCTGCCCTCCCCAAACTAAATAAATGTAATAAATGTTTAAAAAAGAATATCACCTCAGATGTCTCCCACGAGCTGTTGGTCAAGTGGGCTCCAGAGGCCCCCCAAAAACACAGTTGCTCACCAAGACCAGATGGTAAGGCCATACTGCTGGAGACATTGCCCTCTGCAACTGACTGGGAAATGTCCTCTTTGCTGGCTTTCATAGTGCAGGAACGACTCTGGGGTAGAAAAGCGATAGGTGGCCATAGCTCTGTCCTCCACATACTTCAATCAGTGTTGAACCTTTGAGGCAAAATGTGCCCCCTGGTGCAATAGTCGGGGGGGGGGTGTGGTGGGGAGGGGGTAACAACTGCTTTCTGGTTGGACTTGAAACCTTCTTCACAGAAAGGAATTTATGCTTGGTACCGAAAACCTGGTAAAAACCCATAGCAGGGAGGTCAGTCATACTCCGTAGGGAAGAATCTACAACTGTTTGTTTGTTTGGGTTTTTTTTTTTTTGCAAAGTGGTCATTTTGTCAAATTGTCCTTTAAATATCAATGTTTATACCCATAGATTTGTGCTGCTCTCAACCTTGATCAGAGAAGCGTCTTTTTGAAGTGGGCAGCAGGCAATATAGAAACTTATAGCAGGTCAAAGTGTTGAGCGTAAGTGTACATACTCAGCCCAACATCGATATCAACATCCTCTCCCACAGTCTCAGGGACACCGAAGAACAGGAGGAGAAGGATGGGAGAGTGCTCTAAAATGCTGTCTTCTGGCGTGACTTCTGGCCACTTCACTCACGAACTCACCGCAGCAGCTGTAACTACCCAGACAAGACATGCACAAGATAAGCCAGTTAGCCCTCCAGCAAAGAGCGGAGGGGGCTTGTAAGGCCCTCCCGCTTCCTGAGGAGCTACTGGCCAATCATGGCTGCTGGGGCTGGATTGTTATTTTTCACTGGGATGTAGCCGTTGGTGGCTTGTCCATGCTCCAGAGGAGGCCTGTATTTGTGAACACATACTAGCTGGGCTCCAAGGGTTATCGAGCAGGAAGAGGAGGGGGCTGGAGGGATGCTCAGTGGTTAAGAGCACTTTGCTGCCCTCACAGAAGCCCCCATGTTAGGTGACTCACAGCCACCTGTAACTCCTGCTCCAGGGAATCCAATGCCTGTCTGTCTTCTTCAGGCACCTGCATTCACATGCACTTACCTTTTTTTAAAAACCCCAAAAGAACACGAATTTGGGAGGGCAATGTGCTAGACTGGGGTGGGGATGCGTGGGGGAGGAGTGGTTTTGATCAAAATGCATGGTATAAACATAGAAAATCCTCAAAGAACACACACACACACACACACACACACACACACACACACACACACACAATGCCATCTTACCTTGAAGGGCACAGGCGTGACAGGCACCTGAGTTGCTAAAGGACAGAATTGTTTTGCAACCTTGAAACTCTCTGCACACAGGTCACCTCCCACAGTGTCCTATCAGCTTTTAAATCTCGACCCTTGTTGATAAAGGCAACAGCTTTCGGGGCCAACCGAACTGCCAGTTCAGGTGTTCTTCTGGAAATGTCGCAGCCACATTCGTGACTGGTTTGCTTCCATGTGAATGTGTTTGGAACAGCTGTGCCTGGTTCAGGTTCGTAGCTGCAGCGCACACCCCATTTACCGTGCAGGATTTTATGGGATGATGCAGGCTGTCAGCAGATTAAATGTCAGACGTGTAATAGTCTGACAGGACTATGTCTGACATATGCGTCCTCTTACAGAGAAGACTGGGACAGAAGGAAAAGGCCACTGTTAAGTGAAGTAAAGGAGTTCCTTGAGGAAAGAAACTTAATTTGTATTTTTAATTGTGTGTGTGTGTGTGTGTGTGTGTGTGTGTCTACGTGTTTATGTTGCATGTGTGTGCAGGTCCTGTGGAGGCCTGAAGGAACTCTCAGGTGCACCGGAGCTAGACTCACAGGCAGCTGTGGGCCACCCAGTGTGGGTGCTGGAAACCAAACTCAGGTCCTCTTTAAGAGCAGCAAGAACCCCCCTTTTAGAGTAAACCGAACAAAACCCCAAATCTCTTCCTCACAGGAAAAACATGAAGGGCCATCTAAAGCACACACACACACACACACACACACACACACACACACACACACACACCCACACACCCACACCCATTTCAGCACCTGGGCTTTCTGAGTATGGCCAGCTTTCCTCTCTTTGTAGCAATGGCTTCTCCATTCCTCACCCCAGATGTTGCACAGCTGTCCCATCCTCCAGGCTTAGATTCGGTGTGGCCTTCCCACAGCATCCTCCCTGGTCTTTATGTGAAATCACACCCTTCCCTGGGCACTCCCTGCGCCTCTTGCCTGCTTCCCCACCTCCCGCATCCGCCACTGCACATATTCCATGCATTTCTCTGCCCGTTCGATGATGCAAGCTCCAGGAGTGCGGGACTCCGTCCTCACTAGTGCCCGTTTCCTCCAGTGAGTGCAGCACATGGCACCCAGTGAATGAGACAAGTTCTCACCATGCAGGCCTGGCTGGCTCAAATTCTCCATGTGGACCAGGAAGGACCCATTGCTTCTGCCTCCCGAGTCCTGGGATTAAAGGCATGCAATACCACATCTGGCACAGTAGACTTTTAAAACATTTATTGAATCAATGAATGAAAACGTTTCTTCCGCAAAGTTATCAAGAAGCGACGCGTGATGGAACGGACTGCTGTTTGCTCATCCTCCACTGTTGCCAGGGAGCTGCGTAAGTCCTTCCTTTGAGAGAGAAAGTGCTGTTTTAAAAGATGCTGCGAGGGCTAGAGACATAGCTCCAGAGTTAAGAGCACGGGCTGCTCTTCCACAGGACTCGGGTTCAGTTTCCAACACCAACAACCGTCCCCTAGCACTTGCCCATCACCTTAATAATGCAACGCCTTACCTCCCAAAGTATGAAAATAGAGAGGTATACATGACAATGTGTGGATGTATTTGGCCAGGCCCTAGCCAGTAAATATTCTAAGTTCACTGGCGGTAAGCGGAGAACAGAGGAGACCGTGCATGGGCTGAGACTGGAGCTAGGGCAAAGGTGAAAGAGTGATGAGACAGCTGTAGACAGAGAAGAAGAAAGAAACCATGGCTGCGAGGGAGGGGTAAGGAACCAGCAATGTCAGGGCATCTTCTGAACCACCCAGAGGGCACTGGTGACCTCCAGCACGCAGAACTGGGATTCAGGCTATTAAATGTGGATGTTAAAAGAAAAGGAGCTGACGAGGCTGGGAAAGCTATGGATAGTGGGATTATATAGCAGGCAGACAGAAAGACAGCATGACCCTTCTCATCAGAGTCTGCTAATTTGAATAGATTCAATTGCATATCAAAGAACAGCTTGTGCCAGCCTCTATGGGCTGAAAGGAAACATCATGATTCCCTGTATTTAATCAGATGTTCAGCTGAGCAGGGGGTCCCCGTGGTGCAGCTGGCTCCCCCACCCCAGCTTCAAATCTGACAGATTCCACAGACATGAGCGTCAGAAGGAACAGCATCCCCACTGTGATTATTAGGCTTCCTGATCAGCATCACAGGCTTTGCTTTCCTCTTCTCTCCGAAACAGGAAAATGAATGGGAAACCATGAGGGAGAAATAGAAGCAGCCATTTTCAACTGATCCAAAGAAGTGTTGATGGGGCGGGGTGGACCACGTCTCAGGTCTCCATCCCTGGTGATTTCATCACTGTTTTGTCTTGGAATTCACTCCCATTATCTTCCACCTTGAACTTGGCTTTTTCTGCTGGCTCTTGCATCTTGACCCAGATAAAAGACTTAACCTCCCACTTGCTGTGGACATGGCTGAATTCTGCCTGGGGCTTGCCAAGAGAAGACAAATGGTTCCCATCTTATTAGGGGAAAAGGCAGACTATGTCTGTAAAGCCAGGACAGGAAGACAGCAGCTTGCTGAGATAAACAGCTCTCAAAGCAAAGAGCAACCAAGAAGTCACAAAGGGGTAGAGAGACTCAATATGTAAGAGCACTTGCGGGGGACCTGAGTTTGGTTCCCAGCACCCACATCAGGTGGCTTACATCCTAGCCACCTGTAACTCCAGTTCCAGGGGATCTGACACCCTCTTCCAGCCTCCTTGAGTACCAGGCATTCTCATGCTGCACATACAGACATCTGGGCACTCACATATAAACATCAAATTATAAATCTTTTTTTTTTAAAGTTCACAATAAAGGAGCAAATGGTACCTCTACCTACTTCACCCTATAGAACAGAGAACATTTTGACAAAACTGTAGGCTGTTTCCCTGTCCTAATCACCCACTCTCTGTCCCGGCAGCTGCTTCCAAATTACCACACAGAGACTTAATATTATTTATAAATGTTTGGCTGATAGCTCAGGCTTGTTACTAGCTAACTCCTACACTTAATTAACCCATAATTCTTATCTATGTTTAGCCACGTGGCTTGGTACCTTTTCTCAGTACAGCATCCTCATCTTGCTTTTCTGTGTTTGCGGGCAACTCTCTTACTCCACTCTTCCTATTCCCAGAATTCTCCTTGTCTGGCTCTTTCTCAATCTCTTCCTGCCCAGCTATCCACCAATCAGCTTTTTATTAGCCAAGAAGAGTAATATACAGTGTACAAAAGGATTGTTCCACAGCACAAAATGTCTCATGTGAGACCAAGAATGTGCATGAGGTACGCACTTGCTCAGGATGTTCAGAATGGAGCATGCTTGCTGTTGCTCCGACTGTCTGTGTGTTTTCCTTACCCCACTCTAGCCCCATGGATGTCCTTGCTAATCCTGGGATCTGACCAGCATGTCTGAACCTCACAGAGCTGAGCTTTGGTTCCCTTTGTCTGGAACACTCTAGATGTCTTTGAGGCACCTTCTGTGTCCTCCTTCAGGACAAAGCTCAAATGTCACCTTCTCTATGACCTCCATACTTTCCCTACTAGACATGGGATATTTATTTTCTGTCTGTTCCTATTAGTATCTAAGGTCTAAATAACAGGCACATGACTGACTGTTTGGCTTAGTGTAGAGAACTCAGAACCAGGAGGGAGGGAGGGAGGGAGAGGGAGAGGGAGAGGAGAGGTAGAGGGAGAGGGGGGGGGGAGGGGGGGGGGGAGGGAGAGAGAGAGAGAGAGAGAGAGAGAGAGAGAGAGAGAGAGAGAGAGAGACTGTGCAAAATGTCTGTTGTCTGTGGGTGTCATTCCTCAGGTGCTATTCAACTTGTTTTGCTTTTGCTATTTTGTTTTTGGACAGAATCCCTCACTGGGATCTGAGTCCCACCAGTTAGGCTGGCTTCACCGCGTCCCCAGGACCTGCTGCCTCTGCCTCTCTGGCACTGGGATTACAAGTGTGAAGGGGATCTGAGGGTTGAGCTCAGGTCCTCATCTTGCAAGCAAGCACTTTAGTGACTAAGCTATACCCTACCTTCACCCCAGAAGAGAACTTGATACAAAATATGTTCAATAAATAGTGTTGAATAAATGATGCTCCAACTTTCACCATCAAATATTGCTTTATTATTAATTTTCCTCCCAAAATCTTAGGATATTCTTATTATCACTGAAAACCAGTCAGAGTTTCTGAAGCAGAAACTAAATGGTGTCCCCTCATAGTTCCAGCCAGGGGACTTTAAGCTGAAAGACCTAATTTGCCTCAGCCTTTCCAGGTCCCACTCCCAGGCACAGACATGGAACACTGGCAGTTGCTACCTCATGCCTTCACTAACAACACTTCTTCCCACTGAAGGAACTTTTCCCAGTGCAGCATTCTCATCTTGCTTTTCTGTGATTGCGGGCAACTTCTTACATACATCCCTTCCAGTTGCCTGGGCACTGCCCAAATACTAGATTAAAGAACTAAAGAACATCTTGCTTGAGAACACACGTTCATGCATCTCTCTCTGCTTCTTGACTATGGATGCAGTGTGACCAGCTGGCCAGTGTCCTGGTGCCCTGGCTTCCCTGTCATGATGGACAATACCTTGAACAGAAACTGATAATCATTCACCGGAAGTCCCTGTCACCTAGGATCAGCTAAACCACTAATAACTTGCAACAACTTTGGTCAGATTTGAATGTTCTCAGTCTGAGCTTTGAGACTTCCACTCCAAGTTGCATTCCAGAGAAATCTGCTACGGGGAGCTGGAAACCAAACCGGAAGAGCAACAGAGAAAACACGGCAGGAAAGTGCCTCTCCTCGCCCTTTTGAGAGGCAGCGGTTATGAACTGGAGGAAGAAACAGCAACGTTTTCTGCTTCTACAAACAGAACAGAAATCACGGTTTGCACCTCACTGAGGACAACCAGGACTTGAACAAAGTTCTAGAATCAGAGGACTAACTGATTACAAAAGTGTCTGAAGGGTAACAAAGAGGTAAAGACACAAGGCTCAGGGAACTTCAGGAGTCACCAAGAATTTTGAACTCAGTCTCAAGACTTCTTGGCTCTGGACATGAGGAAGCATCAGATAAGGATTTTCTTTTCAAAAGCTGTTGAATGCAGATTAAAGAGACTATCAGCAAAGGAGCCTCTCTGACATGTGAAGTCTGGTGGTGGCAAGAGCCCGGGACAGTTCAAGGGTAACATTGACTAACCGCTTTACTTGGGAGAGGCCACACCATCTCTGTAAGCTCCAAGTTTATCCTCTTTCCTAGCATTATCTGAGGTAAATTAGTATCTAAAACAAATTAATTTTCTTTGCCTAAAATATATTTAGATGTTAAGTACAATTACCCATTTATCTAAAAAAGAATATCTCATTTGATTATTCAGTATCAGACAAATATTTTTCAGGCATCAGCTAGATTCTGGCAATCTGGCAAAAACAGTCAGAGTTGTTACACTGTAGAAGTTGGATAGTTAATGCCCATTAACTTGAATTAAAATAGGCCTATAAGTCTAGAGCCCTCAAAGACATGATTTTTTTGTTAAAATTTTTTAGTTTCAAACTTTTGGAAATGGGTAGTAGAGATATTGTTAATTCTGAAATTCACCAGAAAACAAGTTCCATCATTTTGGCTGAATTCAAGCAAGTTTTCATTTAAAACATTAAATACTGACCAAGATAGAATTTTGGTCAGGACCATCACCTGGAAATCTACCAGGTAAGTGGCCTCAAGACACATGCTGGCAGAGTTTATATGGGCAAAACCCATAGGTCACTGTACTTTCCCATGAGGCTTTGCTGTTATTTTCCAAGAACTGCAACTCTCAGAATCTCAGAAAGTTACCTGGACCTTGAGCAGGTGGGAATTATAGGTTAACTTCAGATCTAACAATGTTTCACAACATTGTGAATGAAGATACTTAACGTTACAAAATTACATGGCTAAATGGTGAATTTGATATTTTGTGTATTTTACCACACAACAAATTTTCTCTTCATCCTCTTTCCAGTCCTAAGCCTTAAAACATGTGTTTTGTGGTTCACCAACCTGCACCTCTTATTTAAAATTATGTGGTTAAATAGCAAAGGAGTTCATGCAAAGGGTTTTAGGTACCTACAGAATTATCAGGGAGATCAGAGAACTAGGCAGAGGGCTGTGTTTGGAGAAAGGACATTCACAGCTGTGCTGCAGAACCACACACACCAGCGTCCTCAGTGCTGGGTGCTCCAGCGACAACGTTGCTACTTCAGATAGGGCCTTCCTTTGCTGCTGCTGCTGCTGCTGCTCTGCTGCTGCTCTGCTGCTCTGCTGCTCTGCTGCTCTGCTGCTGCTGCTGCTCTGCTGCTGCTGCTGCTGCTCTGCTGCTGCTGCTGCTGCTGCTCTGCTGCTCTGCTGCTGTTGCTGCTCTGCTGCTGCTGGTGCTGCTCTGCTGCTGCTCTGCTGCTGCTGCTGCTGTTCTGCTGCTGCTGCAGCTCTGCTGCTGCTGTTGCTCTGCTGCTGCTGTTGCTCTGCTGCTGCTGTTACTCTGCTGCTGCTGCTGCTCTGCTGCTGCTGCTGCTCTGCTGCTCTGCTGCTCCTGTCCTTGGCACCAGTGCCACAGCTGCTCCAAGAACCTGCCTTTCAGACAGCGCTTCTGCCAGAAAACCCTGTGTCTTTTCCAGAAACTAGATTCTGGGTGGTTTGTCGACATTCTTACATTGTCTACTTTCAAAGTAGGTCAGTGTGAGTCCTCTTCTAGAAGTCTCTGGTGGGCGTGTTAAACTGATGAGAAACGAACCACACGCCTGTGTTTAGTTGCAAAGAAGTTTGAGACAATGTCATCATAATTCTCCCTTCGGAAGCTAGAACTCCTAAGACAGGATTTTCTCCACAACAATGGTTTTCAACAGGTGCTACGAGCCTAGAAAGAGACAAGGGAGCCTACAGTACCCTCTTTTCTTCTTTTTCCCCCCAATCTTAGCCATAGTTTCTCCTCTCCAAAATCTCACGTATATTCTCCTATTAAAAAATATTTATCTTACTTTCACTGTGTGTGTATGAGCATGTGCATATGAAAGCAGGTGCCTGGAGAGATCAGAGGTGTCAGATGTCCCTGGACCTGGAGTCACACACAGTTGTTAGTTGCCCATTGTGGGTACTGTCGAACTAAATGTGTATCCCCTACAAAAGCAGTATGTGATTTTAACCACTGAGCCATCTCTCCAGGCCACACCCATTTCTCTACACACTAAAGTAATTTGGAGCCTCCCACAAATGTCCCTGTGTCCAGATGTGGAATGAGGGTGCCGAGTTCACTTTAATGGGAAGAGAATCAGAACACAGAGAAGCTTCTCTATGGGTCAAACTGACGCTCAATCTCCAGGCACAGTTCAGAAACTGGAGCCAGGTCACAGGGTGGAGTATACTGTGGTAGGGTGAGCTGCATAACAACCCACTCTGTAAAAATACTGCCGACCCAGCAGATACTCATGAAACACATCTAAATCCACATGCTCCATTGATTTTGCATTGCACATGCATGTACTGAAGCCCTAGTCTATCTAATTAGTCAGGCTTTGCCACAGATACAATTATAGTCAAGTGCTGTGGATCTAGCCAATGATAAAAAATGGACAAAATGCACTGCCCCATGTACATCTAGCAGGAGAAGATTAACCACAAGGAAATAAATACATATATCATAGGATAGTAAGGGTATCTATAGGGCTCTCATCACAAAGTCCCACAGAACGGATGGCTGAACAACATGACTCATAGCTCTAGAGGCTGGAAGTCCACAGCAAAGCTCCAGTGTGGTGGTTTGAATGAAAATGGCCCCATAGGCTCATAGGGAGTGGTACAATTAGGAGGTGTGTCCTTGTTGGAGTGCAT
>CABHPQ010150001.1:0-10139 GCA_902168405.1 Peromyscus aztecus
TTTTTTTTTTTTTTTCCTGACCCAAACACTCCTTCCACACATAGCTGACTGGCATGTGCTCATTGATGTTTCTATGTTTGTTGTACTGAAATCTTCTGATACTGCCTTTATTTGCCTTTAAGTTTTCTCTATTTTGCCAGTGGAAATTCCTTAAAGCTGGCTCCTATGTCTTTTTGACAAATCTCCATCATTTTATTTTATTTTATTTTTGAGCACTTTCTTACTTTCTGGCTCTCTAAGATATTTCAGACTCCCTTCCTACCTGCCCTAATCCTATAAAGAGTGATTTCTCCAAGGAGTTCTGTTCCTTTTAGAGGAAAATGGTATTTAGAAACAAAGATACGTATACTTAGTGTGATTATTCCCTGGGATATATCAGCGCTTCTAGGCCATTTTAGCAGATAGTGTTGGGAGACAGCTTCCTATTTCCCTTTTTGTTACCCCTTCTCCTTCTCCCTGGTAGAAACCAGTTTGCTTGTTCTTTAGTTCACACATCTTGTGTTTTTTATGCAAAAATTAAAGATAAACTTTTTTACTTCTCATATTTTTGCATGAAAGGTAGCATTATATATAATATATGTATATATATGTATATATTAGATTCTTAATTCCCATGTTTTCCTTTGTTAAAAAACAGCTGTCTGCCTCTTCATTGGGTATACATACTGTTTATTTAACTAATATTTTGTGTTTCAACATTTAGATGATTTCTAATGTTTTACAAATACAGTTGTAGTTATAACATTATGTTTGATACACAGCTATGTACTTTAATCTGTTTAGTTTTGTGTTTTAGTCTTTCTCATGTTTTAAATGTATTAAAAGTATTTGTCTTATACTGAGAGTAGTGTGTTGTTTTCACAGTATGAAACACGTCTCTGAGTTTCTTCTCACGTCTCTGGTTTCTGCTTCATATGGATAGAACTCATGTGGTAGTTTGAATGTAATTAGCTCCCATAAGCTCATAGGGAGTGGCATTATTAGGAGGTGTGGCCTCGTTGAAGTAGGGATGGCCTTGCTGGATAAAGTGTGTCAGTGTCAGGGAGAGCTTTGAGGTGTCCCAAACTCAAGCTATGCCTAGTTCAGACCACTTCCTGTTGCCTGTGTATCAAGACGTAGGATTCTCAGCTGCTTCTCTAGCACCATGTCTGCCTGCATGCCACCTTGTTGATAAGCCAATTTCTACATTATTAAGATCTCAGCTCCTGACTTTTTTGTCTACATTGGCCTTGTTTGTGTTGTGCCTCTTTACTTTTAGACTTTGAAACATAATCTCTTTTCTACTCTTTGTCTGTAAGAGAGGTGTACATGGTGTGTGACACATGTATATGTAAGTGTGGATGCATACGCCCATATGAAAGTCAGTGGTGTGTTTGGTGTACTGTTTTGTTACTCTTTCTTATTCTCTTATTCTCACTGAAACTGGAGCTAGGCTGATGGCAACAAGTCTCAATGACCCTGCTGTCTCTTCCCCTATAACCCTGGGTTAAAGGCACATAGAACCAGGACCAGCTTTTATATAGGTTCTGAGGATTTGAATTCAGATTCTCACATTTGTACAAGAGGCATTATGTTCCCAGCACCTGAAATATTGTCTATTATCATGATAGATTGATATTTTGTTTTGTGAATCAGTTTAAAAATCTTGTTTCTTGCTGGGCGTTGATGGCGCACGCCTTTAATCCCAGCACTCGGGAGGCAGAGTCAGGCGGATCTCTGTGAGTTCGAGGCCAGCCTGGGCTACCAAGTGAGCTCCAGGAAAGGCACAAAGCTACACATAGAAACCCTGCTTCGAAAAAACAACAACAAAAAAATCTTGTTTCTTCTTATTTATAATTTAAGCTGATTTATACTTATTGTCTTCATTGATATATTTTTCTCAACACTGTCATATTATTTTTTTAAACCAAACTATATATTTTACTTACTTATTTATTTATTTTTTAATTTTATAATTTAATTTAATTTTACATATAAGCCACGGATTCCCCTGTCCTCCCTCCTTCCACCCCCCTTCCCCCAACCCACCTCCCATTCACATCTCCTCCAGGGCAAGGACTTCCCTGGGGAGTCAGCTCAACCTGGTAGATTCCCTCGAGGCAAGTCCAGTCCCCTCCTCCCAGGCTGAGCAAAGTGTCCCTGCATAGGCCCCAGGTTTCAAACAGCCAACCCATGCACTAAGGACAGGCCCCGGTCCCACTGCCTGGGTGCCTCCCAAATAGTCCAAGCTAATCAACCGTCTCACTTATCCAGAGGGCCTGATCCAGTTGGGGGCTCCTCAGCTATTGGTTCATAGTTCATGTGTTTCCACTAGTTTGGCTAATTGTCCCTGTGCTTTTTCCAATCATGGTCTCAACAATTCTCACTCATACAAACCCTCCTCTTTCTTGCCAATTGGACTCCTGGAGCTCCACCTGGGGCCTGGCCGTGGATTTCTGCATCCACTTCCATCAGTCATTGGATGAGAGTTCTAGCACGACAATTAGGGTGTTTGGCCATCCTATCACCAGAGTAGGTCAGTTCGGGTTTTCTCTCAAACATTGCTAGTAGTCTATTGTGGAGGTATCTTTGTGGATTTCTGGGGACCTCTCTAGCACTTTGCTTCTTCCTATTCCTGTGGGGTCTTCATTTATCATGGTCTCTTTTTCCTTGTTCTCCCTCTCTGTTCTTGATCCAGCTGGTATCTCCCACTCTCCTAAACTCTCTTTCCCTCGATCCTTGCCCTTCATTACCCCCCAACCCCACGTCCAGTTTGCTCATGTAGATCTCATCCATTTCTCTGTTGTTGGGGGATCCATGTGTCTTTCTTAGGGTTCTGTTTTCTAGGTAACCTCCCTGGAGTTGTGAGTAGCAGTCTAGTCATCCTTTGTTTTACATCTGGTATCCTCTTATGAGTGAGTATATACCATGTTTGTCCTCTTGAGTCTGGGTTACCTCACTCAGAATGATTTTTTCTAGATCCATCCATTTCCCTGCAAACCTCATGATGTCATTGTTTTTCTCTGCTGAGTAGTACTCCATTGTGTATATGTACAACATTTTATTTATCCATTCTTCAGTTTAAGGGCATCTAGGTTTTTTCCAGGTTCTGGCTATTGCAAACAATGCTGCTATGAACATAGCTGAGCATGTGCTCTTGTGGTATGATTGAGCATTCCTTGGGTATATGCCCAAGAGTGGTATAGCTGGATCTTGGGGGAGATTGATTCCCAGTTCTCTAAGAAAGCGCCATATTGATTTCCAAAGTGGCTGTACAAGCTTGCATTCCCACCAACAGTGGAGGAGAGTTCCCCTTGCTCCACATCCTCTCCAGCATAAGCTGTCTTCAGTGTTTTTGATCTCAGCCATTCTGACGGGTGTAAGGTGGTATCTCAGAGTCATTTTGATTTGCATTTCCCTGATGATTAGGGATGTAGAGCAATTCCTTAAATGTCTTTCAGCCATTTGTGCTTCCTCTGTTGAGAATTCTCTGTTTAGCTCTATAGCCCATTTCTTAATTGGACTGTTGGGCATTTTGATGTCTAATTTCTTGAGTTCTTTATATATTTTGGACATCAGCCCTCTGTCAGATGTGGGATTGGTGATCTTTTCCCATTCTGTAGTTTGTCGCTTTGTCTTGTCGACCATGTCCTTTGCTCTACAAAAGTTTCTCAGTTTCAAGAGGTCCCATTGATTGATTGATTGTTTCTCTCAGTGTCTGTGCTACTGGTGTTATATTTAGCAAGTGATCTCCTATGCCAATGCATTCAAGACTACTTCCTACTTTCTCTATCCAGTTCAGAGTAACTGGGTTTATGTTGAGGTCTTTGATCCACTTCAACTTAAGTTTTGTGCATGGTGACAGGTATGGATCTATTTGGAGCCTTCTACATGTTGACATCCAGTTATGCCAGCACCATTTGTTGAAGATGCTTTTTTTTCCATTGTACAGTTTTGGCTTGTTTGTCAAAAATTATATGTTCATAGGTGTCTGGATTAATGTCAGGGTCTTCAATTCGATTCCATTGGTCCACCTGTTGGTTTTTATGCCTGTACCAAGCTGTTTTTATTACTGTAGCTCTATAGTAGCGCTTGAGGTCGGGGATTGTAATGCCTCCAGAGGTTGTTTTGTTGTACAGGATTCTTTTAGCTATCCTGGGTTTTTTGTTTTTCCATATGAAGTTGAGTATTGTTCTTTCCAGGTCTGTGAAGAATTGTGTTGGTATTTTGATGGGGATTGCATTGAATCTGTAGATAACACTGTCATATTATTTTACATTATGGTTATTGAATGCCCTGTGATATATTTATTTACACTTTACTGATTTATTTTATTGCTACTTTAATTAAAATTTAATTTTGATACAAATATAAGTTCATATGAAATTGAAGAATGTAACTGATAAAATTGTAAATTTATGTATGATTTTAGCAGAATTATCACACATACTTATAATTGTGTTGATATATTGTATACCCTAATAAACTTGCCTGAGGATCAGATGACAGAGCCAGCCACTAGATTAGAGTGGTGGCACACACCTTTAATCCTATTACTTAGTAGGCAGAGATCTGTCTGGATCTCTGTGAGTTTAAGGCCACACTGGGCTACAAGAGATTGATCCAGTATAGGAGAAAAACAGAGCCAGGCAGTGGTAGCACACACCTTTAATCCCAGTACTTGAAATCTCATGCCTTTGCTTGGGAAGCTCACACACCTTTAATCCCAGGAAGTAATATGGCAGGGCAGAGAAAGGTATATAAGGTATGAGGAAACAGGAACCCACTCTCTTTAGACTGAGGATTTCGTAGAGGTAAGAATTAGTTTCTGTTTCCTTGATCTTTCAACTTTCACTCTGATATCTGGCTATGGGTTTCTTATTAAAAGACCATCTAAGATCTGAACAACATATAATGATAAACTCTCACTAAATTGCAGTACATTATCATAAGCATGATATTGCATTGTTATTGTCAAGGTAGAGAAGATTTTACTCCACAAGGATCTTAGAAGTTTCCATTTAATAGTCATAGCAATTTTTCTTCTGTACCTGGTTTTGTTCTTGAACCCTAACAAGCACCTATAGATTTCTATATCTATTTTTAATCATGTCATCAATAATGTTATATTGCTGTATCTATTGTCTCAGACCTATAACCTCAGCAGTTCAGGAAGCTGAAACAGGAGAATTGTAAGGTGAGGACCTACCTAGTCTAGAAAGTGAACTCAAGACCAAACCAGGCAACATGATGAGAACTTGTCTTTTTTTTTTAAAAAAAAGAGCAATAGAAGGACTAGAGATATAGCTCCTGACATGTAAACAACCCTGGATTCAGTCTCCAGTTCTGAGAAAATACAATAATACCAAAGAATGGTATATAGTTGGAATTATACAATCTTCTAAGGTTGGCTCTCTCTGTCCTAAGCATAACTCTTTGGAGATCTATCTATGTTATTGTATGTATTAATACTTCATTATCTTTTATTGTTGAATAATGTTTCATGGTAGAGATACACTACATTTTACTTAGCTATCTATAGTCTGAAGGATCACTAGTTTATTTCTAGTTTTTGACTATAAAATTAGGACTAGATTATTGATACAGCTCAGTCATAAAATGATTGTCTAGCATTCTGAAAAAAAATAAAGAAAGAGAAACAAAGCTGGTATAAAAACTCCAAAAGAAAAACCAAACCATCATATAAATAGGCAAAGGATTTTAATAATAGTTCTTAAAAAAAGAGATACAGTGACCTATACTTTCATGGAAAATTTCAAGATCACCAATCTTACAGAAATGCTAATGAAAACCTCAATAAAATACTGCCTCACACATTCATTACAATGGCTACAATCAACACATGAGTGTGCTTGTGTACATGTATATACATATGCATATGCACACACGCACACAGAGGAGGTAGCAAGTGTTGAGTGTACAGAGATGTTAGTACTTTTGGGTTTGTGGTGTTGGCAGGAATGCATAATGTCTGTGGCTGCTTTGGAAATTTAGTATGACAGTTTCTTGAAAAACAAGAAGTGGAATTTTCATATCATCCAGTAGTCCCACTTTTGTCCTACCCCCCAATTGAAGTGAGGTCTCTATAGGAGTCATGGGGCCCTAATCAGAGATCTCTGTATACATATGTTTATTACAACAGCTTATCAAAAAATGGAAACTGGCCAAGCCCTCAGTGCAGGAATGGATTGGTAAAACATATCATATAAGCAAACAATCAACCATTATACAGCTTTAAAATGTGATGTACTCTACATTATGGATAAATCAGAGGGCATAAAGTCAAATAAGCCAGTTAGAAAAAGACATGTTTGAGATACCTATAACTGTCAAATTCATAAAGGTAGAAAGTAGAATGTCAGTTGCCAAGGGCTGGTGGGAAGAAAGGAAGGCTGCTTTATCACTTAGTGGCTAAGGAGGCCAGCATTCCAGGACGACCAGTCCAGAGATGGTGCTACTGGCACAGCACTGTGAAAACTCACCTAAAGTTTGGTAATATGGCAAGTTCTATTCACTTAACAATAATTTTAAATAGAAGAGAATGATGAGAGAGAGCTTGGAAATTAGGGTAGAGTCAGTGGTGTGGACTGTAGACGTCCATGTGCAGGCTTTCATATGAATATAGTTTTCATATTGTGGGGGAAGAGAATGCCCAGACTGCATATGGTAATTGTACATTTCGGTTTTTATAAAACTTTAAAAACTGTTTTTTCAGAGTGGCTATCTCCTTTAACGTTCCCAATAGCATTGCGTGTTTGACCTTGTTTCCCTTCATCTTTACCAGCATATGGTGTTATTGTTATTGCAATTTTAGCCAACCTGATGGACATACTATGATAAATCACTGTGGTTTTAACTCACATCTGCCTAGTCACTAGGCAGATGTGAGAAACAACTGAACATAGTTTCATATGATTGTTTTCCACCTGAATATCCTATCTAGTAATTATCTTCTTTAAATGAATTAAATATAGGGATAGATGTAGAAAGTATGTTTCAACAGTAGAGAGGACACCAAATTAACTTTCGTACATGTAAAATAATACAACTGAAAGAAACATTAGAGAAAACCTCATGTAATGCAATATATCATTTTACAGAAGAGGCTGGAGAAGAAGAAGTCATTTGGCCAACGTCACCTGGAAGTTACAGTAGGAATGAGTGAGGAAATAAGTCTGTCTTCTCTACCAAATGCCCCTTCCATTAAGTGAGGCAACTCTGATTTAGCCTTTGGTAGAATACTGCTATCAGGTCCTTTTTCTTGTTAAAAGAAATTAAATCATCTGCCCAAGACCTCGTAAATGTAAGGAGATAGAAATGGAAAAGGAGAACTGAGGTAGATCAGGAGCTTTCTTCTACAGCACTCTCTGTACCCAGAACTTACTGCAGTCATTCTCTACATCCCTTTCTGTCTTTCCCCAAATATTTGACTTGAAATATTTCAAATCACCAATGCAAGTGAAATTCATACACATACAAATAACATTATATGGAATCAGCAGGTTGTGTTTATATATTTAGGAGATGTGTGTGTGTGTGTGTGTGTGTGTGTGTGTGTGTGTGTTTGTAAGAATAATTAAAGAAAAATAGTCCAGAGGCCATAAATCAAGGTGGAGGTGGGAAGGGGAAATGATGTAATTGTAGTAATCTCAAAAAATAAAAATAGTTCAAAAAGTTAAAAAATATTTCAAATCAAACAATGAGATTTTAGTATTCACATCAATGTTTATATCCAGTACAATTCATTTTAAGAAGTAAGTGTGGCTAGGAATGGTAGTGCAAGCCATTAATCCTAGCACTAGGGAGGTAGAGGCAAATGGATCTATGTGAATTCAAGACCAGCCTGATTTATACAGTAACTTCTAGGACAATTCAGGCTATACAGTGAGACTCTATCTCACAAAACAAAACAAAACAAAACAAAACAAAACAAAACAAACAAAACAAAACAGCACATACACACATAAAAGCTAACCTAAACCAGTAAGAAGAGGAGTAACTATGGATCAGAGCTTTATTTTTTGTGTGCTGGTATAAGTTCACACATTTTCCTTAAAAAGCAAACATTTATATCTAGACTCCATCTGTAGTGTCAAATCAGTTTAAGTTCATGGTCTGAGTGATCAGCCACCCTGCTCTGCCTGATTCAATGTCTCAGGGCAGTGTCTTTATTGTTTTGGTTTCCAGGCTATTGACAAGAGGCTTCCTTCAGATTCTTTTCCAGTGCTATTGAAATATGTTCCTCATGTATGCCCAGGTTGCCTCCTGTTGGATTTTCTTCATGAGCAATTCATAGACTATTCTCTGCTGTGATATTACTTTCCAATATACACTCAGGGAAAGCCTCTCCCACTCAACAGGGCTCAGAAGTCTTGACTGGAGCACTTCAAAAATAGGTCTAGTTTATACTTTTATAAAAACAAGTGATGCATGAACAACTCCCTGCTTGGAACAGTACAGATAGCTGAGCTTCTCTGAGGCAAGCATTGCTGAAGAAAACACAAATTCATTTCCCCACTCAGCAAGACCAGGATGTGCTAAACTTGCTTTGCTCAAAGAGAACTTGCTGTCTTGTGGAAAGAGGCTGGCGTGACTGGGAGAAAAGGCTTGTGGCAAGTGGCAGTTGTGATGTAGGAATTAGAACTGGGGGTGCTTTGGTGTCTTCCATCTACAGTCCTGCAAGGAGATTAAGTTGGACTTTTTTCTGTTGTTGTTAATGGAAAATGTAGATAGCTCTTATGTGTATTTGGAAAATAATTGAAATAATAATTTAAGAATGGTCATGGAAAGAATTTTGAACTTGGAATTTGCATTTAGGTTTGTCCTGAGTGTGACACCTATTAACATAGTTTTTGGTTGCTTGACAAGAACCTGGGTGCCTCATCTCTCTTCCCAAGCACACTGGGTAGAGTTGCCTACTTGCATTCAAGTGGGAAGAGTCAAGCTCAGGGTAGGCCTGGTAGAAGGTGGAGTCTTTGCTTTGTCCTGTGAAAGGCCCAGCACATGTGATTTGTTCAACCAACTAGTGACAAAGGTAGTAGAGCCCAGATTCCCTACCCCGTCATGTAGTAGGTAGGTTAAGAGAGAAAACGTGTCATGGACTTGCTTTCAACATTTTTTTGTGTTTTCTCTTATCTCTTTTTCCTTTTGTTTGTGTATGGTGTGTGTGTGTGTGTGTGTGTGTGTGTGTGTGTGTGTGTGCATGTGTGTGTGTGTTCAGGTGTATGTGCAGGTATACATGTAGGGTAAGGGGACAGTCTTGGCTGTTGGGTCACACATTGCACCTTCCTTGTTTGAGACAGAGTTGTGTTTGCTTCTGTGTGTGCTGAGATATCAGATGCATACGGCTGCATGACTAGTTACATGAGTTCTGGAGAATCCTAGCTCAGGTCCTCATCCTTGTATGACAAGCACTTTATCTACTGAGCCGTCTCCTTAGCTATCTCCTTTCTTTCTTGACAGTGTTTGATTTCAAGTGTAAAACTGTGTGTTGGCGCACAGGTTTTGAGAGCAGATAGACCATGAAGTGTCTGTGGTTCTTTGAAAACCACAATGGAAACATTGGAGTAGTTTATTCACATATTAAACAGAGCAGTTTAACACCTGCATTAGAGTGGTTATAGAGACCACATGATAAATGTAGGTAGACATTAGCACACAGCAAACACATAGCAAGTTTTCAATAAATTATCATAGAAGATAATCTCTCCTACCTAAATTGTTTTTGGTACTAGGGAATTCCAAATTGGCAGAAATTAATATAATATCATTTTTTTGTATGAGGTATCCCCCCATTTTCCTTTATTTATTTTTAATCGAAAATAAATTTATGTTTTTTTTTTTTGACACAGGGTTTCTTTGGTAGGCTTGGCTGTCCTAGAAATCACTCTGTAGACTAGGCTGGCCTCTAACTCACAGAGATCTTCCTGCCTAATTAATTTAATTCCTGCCCTAAGGGTTGGAATTAAAAGTGTGCACCACCACTGCCTGCCTGAAAATAAAAAATGTTTATACAATATATTCTGATCATACTTTCCCCCTCTCCCAACTCCTCCCAGACCCTCTCTTCCTTCTCAGTCACCCAACTCTGCACCCTTTCTTCTTTCTTTCTTTCTTTCTTTCTTTCTTTCTTTCTTTCT
>CABHPQ010150002.1:0-52281 GCA_902168405.1 Peromyscus aztecus
ATAATATGGACTCCATAGGGATTTTATGCACAGTGGGTCTTATTTACATGGTTCAATAACAAGCCTGCCCTGGTTTATGAAAACACAGAATCTGTTAAATAGACATGTGATATTTTCTGTTCCCTGCCCATAGTGATTTCCATGATTAGGTTAGATTTTCTCATTTCAGGAAGCACCTTTAAAAGCTAAGAAAGAGAAACTAGGGTCTAGGGTGACTTGGAAGCAAGTATGCTTGAGCAATATGAGGGTATGCTAATAGCAAAATCTTGGAGGAAGTCGATGCATTCGTAATAAGGTAGAAAATTGCATTTTTGGTCATTAGCATTATTTTCTAATCAATCATGTGTACTCTCTGCTGCTATATAATTTCACATCCTGTGTAATGTAGTATATATGCCAAATATGAACTTTTATAAGAAAAAATGAGGCCAGTTAAATCATAGATAACTTTGTAGACCAGATCATTGGTCTGACATCCTTTTAAAAATCCAAGAAACTTGTAATGTCCTGATTAGATTAATAAGTAGCTGTATATGTGCTTATTTGTTTATCTATCATTGTTTGACTTTTTCCCAACTCTGACCACTTGACTTAAAAATCTAATTTTTTTTTTTCTTTTCTTCTATGAGTAAGAGTCTACATCTGAAACCTAGGCTGGCATCAAACTGCTGGTTCTCCTGCCTCAGTCTTCAAGCACTAAAATTAAAGGCATATGACATCAGAATTCTATTCATCTTAAACACATCATTTACTTGCAAAATTATTTTTTATATTCTTGAAAAAGAATACTTCTCTTGGGGAGGTATGGGAGACACATAATATAGACTCTATATAATAGAGACACTAAGTAGGAGGACGGCATTAGGTTTGTCCTGTGTGGGTATCAGACAATAAACAGGAAAAGTACATGTCATACCTGCAACTGAAATGTGTAAGTCCCAGGGGAAAGAGACCATGACTTGATGTCTGTGTTCATTTTAGACTAAGTCTAACAGTAACACAGTGAATAGAGACACTGACACTATTTTCCAGATTTCTCTTCTATCACTTTTGAACAGATGGGCAGAAATGGTAGGTTCTTTTCTATATTATATATTCAAAGAGGAAGCTACCAGCCCACACGTCTTTTGCTTTTCTGATCTTTGGGGCTACTAAACATAGAACTATAAACTAACTGTAAAAGGCAAAATCAATTCCTTGAAATTCCATCTTCTTTATCTCAGCATAATTTTAGAAATAAGTGCTACAGAAGCTTAGCCTGTATCATATAAAGAAATGAACAGATGAGGGGAAAAATCCAGTTTCTTGACCTGGAATATAAATGAGCTTTTCATATTAACTCCAAAAGTTAAACATGACTAAGGACATCTTTAGGAGATGAGACTCAGAAAGGCTCAATTAAACAGAAGTGAGGTTTTAATCTAAAGGAACATCCATAGAATGAGGAAAACACATAATGGCAACTGTAGAAATTATGTAAAAACCATACTATTATAATATTCATTATGTATTTTATATGTGGCAGATGTACATATGTGTATGTATTATGTGGTGTGTGCTCATATATTTGCGGGTACATATGAATGTGTGTGCATGTAGAGGCCTGAAGGCAAGCTTGTACATCTGTTCTTAAGAAATATCAGCCTTGATTTTTCAGACTGTATCTCTCACTGGTACTTAAGGAATTATGGATTAAGCTATGGTAGTTGGCTGGCAAACTTCAGGGATCTGCTTTAACAAAAATGTGGGTGCTAGGACTGAACACATATCTCTGTGCTTGGAGGATTGCCCCTTTATTAACTGAGCTATATCTCTCTAGCCCACTTTGTCCTTAAATTATTTGATATATGGTCAGTATTCCTGGGAATTTACATGAACCCAAAGCTGGCATCACCTGGATACCCTGACCTTAACACAGGTTTTCTATTTTCTAATTAATATTCCTTTCCCAGAGTATAATACCATGCTGAGAGTCATATATCTTATTATTTAAATGTAGGTACTGTTGATTTCCTAGAATTAATTTGGAAATTTTGATCCTTCACTTGCTGCCACTAAATTCTTTGAATTTCACTTAATGATAATCTCTAGCACATAGGGAGCAAACACTGGAAACCTTTGTTGTTAGTATGTGTTACTGTTAATAAAAAAATTATCTTGGATGATGACTATTTCCTACAAAGACCAAATTCTGTTGTGATTTAAATAATTGATTGCAAAAATACAATGAAGAGACTGAATGTTTATTCATGTCTATTCCTGGGGATTACTGTACCCCATGTAATTTTTACCAGATACTTGAAAACCCATTCCGTGCAGTTCCATATCCATGCAGAACTGTGTACTCTTTTACCATGTTCAAGCCAAAAATTCATATTGGTGAAAGTCCTAGTGTTTGATGGTAAATGACAGCAAGACAATAAATTAATGGATCATGATCACAGGCCTGCCTTCTTTGTTTACTAAGTTTTGAGTTTAGCATAGAACCATTTGTATGCTGTTTGACATTGCTATATACAGAATGTCCAGTACACGGCCTCATTTGATTTCATGCGAAGTATTTTAGGTTTTAAAACTTTAAATGAGATAGAGTTCCTGAAGAAATCCATGATTCACTAGAGCTGAACTTTAACCTCTGTTCAACATCTAATTAGCTAAATTAGAGCTACTTTGTAAAAGAGTCAGTTAATTCTCTAGCTTAAATTGCCCCAATTCATTTGAAATTTGCTCATGTTATCATTCCATTGGAAGGAGATATTTGGTTTGAATGTTAATAGAGACTTTTTTTTCAAGTACTTCATTATTACAGAAGGGAGAAGCATCAAAAATATTTGTGTGTACATGTATATGTGAGAGTATGTATGTGTTCTACATAATGAGGGCTTTAAAAAGCATGTGGTTATGTCCTGACTGAATAATAAGATGAGGCAATACACTACTGAGATATAACATCGTGGAAGGCTCCTTGGTAAACACCACATGTAATGCAGCATCTGGTGTGGATTTGAATTTAAGTGATGGTTTTCTATCATTGTTAATTTGTGTTAATAGAAATAAAATTTTCTATGTTTACCAAACACTTAACTGAATGCACTGTGTTCCTAAGAAAGGAGAGCTCCAGAAAAGTACTTTCATGTTTCCCCTAAAAATATAGATTGCATTAAAATTAAGATATCCTGTATTGAAAAGCCCAAATGCTAAGCATAGAAGAGCATGTCTGTAGTTCTTCTGTGGCACTGAGACTTCTGATATGAATTCTCCTCTTCTATATCACATCTAATACACATAGAGGCATCATGTGATTCTACACATGTTGCCCTGTAGAGAATGAAAGAAGTGCTTTTCTGTTTCCTGTTTCTGCTGTGAACAATAAGACAGTCTCCTCCCAAATCTTCTGCTTCTGCTGTGTGGCTGACTTTTTAGTTTGCTATAAAGAAAAGACCAAAGCTCTTTCCATAGCTCCCCATTAGACTGGGGCATTATTGCCTATATACCTGTTTGGCTTAATAACCAAAAATACCTTCTTTCCTTTCCAGTGCTCCTATGAGGGGTTTTCTCCCAAACGGACTCCCATACATATGTCTTCATTGTTGTATGCTTACCTCTACTTAGGTCTCCATTTAATACTCACATATCTGACAGTCACTATCTGAGATCTTTGCTAAAATGGGTTAGTTTTAATCACCCCTAGTTTGGTCAGTGTTCACACACTGCAATTTGCATGATACTTCCATGTTTAGACTTTCTGTGTGAGAACTTACACTGGTTTCTCAACACTGTCTGCTCAACATAGCCTTTGGGGTTCATGGACTAAGAACAGTAAACAACCCAACCCTGAAAAGGATTTGATAAATCATCATGAATACTTAGTGCAGGTTTATCAATTTTGTGTCAATTCCAATTGAATTCTGAGAATTCAGTAGCCATGAGACAAACAGAAATAGCTATGGAAGGAAAAGAAATCTATGAAATACATAATCTAATTGAATTTTGTATGATATATAATTCTTAATTTCTGAAATGTTGGTGATAGACAAGCTTATTTTCTGCAGAGAGATACCGAATAATCCTATTTTGTTATATTACTTAAATATTGAAGAAAAGTCACAGCATAAGAGCCAAGTATTAATGTGTTAATAAAATTTATTATTTCATTTATTACTATTTTTAAAATTAATAATAAAACATAGCAAAGTATAAATACAGTGATTATGCTAATTTATTTGATATATTCTGAAAAGCAAAGTGGGTTTGTGAATATACATATAATTACTTAATAAATGGGTACTAATATAAAAAAGAAAAGCAAGACAAGAGCATTTTTAGCCTTAGAAACATGAACATCTATACACATGTATATCAATGTATTTATCTATGTGTCTCTCTGACTGTGTATCCTATACATATGTACATACATATAAGCATGTAGAAAATATCATAGAACTAGTATTTTAAGTATACTGACCCATTTAAACAAATGTGGCAGTGCAAAGCATTATTATTATCATACATTAATAACTTTTTTCTGTTCTTTTTCATATGCTTAACATTATCAAATGACAGGCCATTATTGTGGCTATATTTTGACCTTTTATCATACCAATCACATACATAAAAATTAACTATTATTCTAGGTTTTTTTTTTGTTTTTTGTTTTTTGTTTTGTTTTTTCGAGACAGGGTTTCTCTGTGTAGCTTTGGCGCCTTTCCTGGAACTCACTTGGTAGCCCAGGCTGGCCTCGAACTCACAGAGATCCGCCTGCCTCTGCCTCCCGAGTGCTGGGATTAAAGGCGTGCGCCACCACCGCCCGGCTTATTCTAGTTTTTTTTTAAAGTTAGAACATCTACTTTAGCTCATAGTTTGCCACACTATTTTCATAACAAGTTCTGATTTAACTTTTTTTTTTTTTTTTTGGTGAACTAACGGGTTTATTGGGATTACTGTCAGGAGTGTGAATGGTAGATACGTTACCAAGAGGATGAATGGCACAAACGTGGCTACATTATGAAAAGCCTGCCCATTATTATTTGTGACTTAGGGAATCTGGAATATGGAGCTCTCTGCATGGCTTATGGGTAGCTGAACAGGTCAAAAAGTTTCTGCTAGGCAGCCTGGCTGACCTCTCTCTTCCACACCGTTCTGGTAGTTTGAGTCTCCTCAGTAGGTCTACTTACTACTTAAATAGCTTTGGGGAGAGAGGAGTCTTGAATATCTGGTAAGTTTCAGGGACTTCCTGAGACTTATGAATTGTTTTCTTCCTGAGTCTTCACAAATCTCAATTTAGAATATTCTGAGTCAAAATAACCTCCTCCCAGATGGAATTTTTCACTTAAAGTAAAATGCTATGCAACAGAAGAGGCAGGTAGATCTTAGGAGCTCTCTGGCCAGCTATACTTTATGAAACAGCAAGGTTCAGATATAGGGCAAGACCCGGTCTGGAAAAATAAAATAAGGGAGAGAATGATAAAAAGAGACAACTAGCACTGACTTCTGGTGAACTCACAAGCACACATGTACATACTCATTAATTAAAAAAAATAAAAATTAATTAAAATTTTGAGGTTGTATTTCCAAAACAAATTAATATTTTATAAAAATTCTTTCTTTCTTTCTTTCTTTCTTTCTTTCTTTCTTTCTTTCTTTCCTCCCTCCCTCCCTCCCTCCCTCCCTCCCTCCCTCCCTCCCTCTCTCTCTCTTTCTTTCTTTCCTCCTTTTCTTCCTTCACTTCTATTTGTTTTTCCCATTTATTGAAAATAGATTCTTTGCTCATACAATATATCCTGACTACAGTTTCTCTTCCCTCTACTTCTCCCAGTTCCTTCCCACCTGCCCTCCTATCTCAATCCACTACCTTTCTGTCCTCATTAAAAAAGAACAGGCTTCTAAGAGATAAAAAAAAAACATACAAAACATACCTCCCAAATCTAACAAAACAAAAAGCATCCCATTGAAATTGAACAAGGAAGATGAACAGGAGAAAAAGTGTCCAAGAACAGGACATGAATAAGAGACCCACATTTTCAAACACTTGAATTCCCATAAAATGCTAAACTGAAAGCCAAATTATGTATGCAGAGTACCTGGTGCAACCCCTTGCAGGCCCTGTGCTTGTTGCTTCAGTCTCTGTGAGCTCATATGAACTTTACTCAGCCCAATTAGAGGGTCTGGCTCTGGTGTCCTTCATCCCTTCAGGCTCTTAAACTTTCCATCTCCTCTTCTGCAGGTTGTCTGAACTCTGAGAGGAGAGATTTGATGGAGACATCCCATTTAGGGCAGAGTGTGTTTCAAGTCCTTGAATTCTATATATAATGTCTAAATATGGGTCTCTGTGTTTTTTCCTATTTGCTGCAGGATGAAACTTTGCTGATGATGAGTGAGTAAGGTGCTGATCTATAAGTATAGCAGAATGTCATTAGGAGTCATTTTATCACTACGTTTGTTTTTTAGACCAGTAGTATTTGGTTTTATACTAGGTCTCTGGGCTATGTAGTCTCTCGTTCTTGGTCATGCAAACAGTGTTAGGTATGGGTTCCATCTTACAGACTGGGCCAAAAGTCAAATCAGACATCGCTTGGTTACTTCCACAACCTTTAAGCTACCATTTTCCTGGAATATTTTGTAGGCAGGACAGCATTGTAGACCAGAGGTTTTATGGCTGAGTTGGTGTATACATTTTTCTTTTGGTTTGGTAACCTACAGAGTATTTGTCCTGTGCAAGACAGTAGAACATGGTAGTGAAGGTTCTATGTAGGCATCAGCTTGGTCTGTCCATGTTAAATGAGTTGTGTGGGTGTTGTCTTCAGCAATGAGGTTTTGCTATATTTGCAATCTACTGTCTGGGCAACATCTGCTTTAAGTTTTTAAAATAATATTTTTGTTATTTCTTTTTTCCCATTTTATTTAAAAAATTATTCATTTTACAAACTAATTACATATCGCCCTCTCATCCCTCCTTCGGCTCCCTCCCAGCCTCACCCCCCTGACCTTTCGCCCTCCTCCAAAAGAGTAAGGCATCCCATAGGGAGTCAGCAAAGCCTGGTACATTCAAATGAGCCAGGACCAAACCCTTCCCCCTGCATCAATGCTGAACAAGTCTTCCCACCACCATAGGTAATGGGCTCCAAAAAGCCAGCTCATGCACCAGGGATAGATCCTGATCCCACTGAAAAGTGCCCCTCAAACAGACCAAGCTACACAACTGTCTCCTGTATGCAGAGAGCCTAGTCCAGTTCCATGCAGTTTCTACAGCTATTGGTCTAAAGTTTGTGAGTTCCTATAAGCTTAGTTTAGTTGTCTCTGTAGATTTTCCCATCATGATCTTGACCTCACCCCCTTTGCTAATATAGCCCCTCTTACCTCTCTGTGACTGGACTCCCAGAGCTCAGCCTGTTGCTTGACTGTGGATCTCTGTATTTGCTTCCATCAGTTACTGGATGAAAGTTATGGTATTCACCAATCTGATTACCAGGGTAGTACAGTTCAGGTACCCTCTCCACTATTGCTAGTAGTCTAATCTGGGGTCATCCTTGTAGATTTCTCAGAATTTCCCTAGCACCAGGTTTCTCCCTTACACCATAATGTCTTCCTCTATCAAGATATCTCTTTCATTGCTCTCCCACTTGGTTCCTCCCCCAGCTTGACCATCCTGTTCCCTCATGTTCTCATCCTCCATCCTCTCCCCTCTATTGCACCCCCAGTCCCTAGTTTACTCATGGAGATCTCATCTATATCCCCTTCCCAAGGTGATCCATGTGTCCTTCTTAGGGTCCTCCTTGTTAGCTAGCTTCTCTTCAGCTGTGCGTTGTAGTCTGGTTATCCTTTGCTTTACATCTAGTATCTACTTATGAATGAGTACATACCATGTTTGTCTTTCTGATTCTGGGTTACCTCACTCAGGATGATATTTTCTAGTTCCATCCATTTGCCTGCAAATTTCATGATGTCATTGTTTTCACAGCTGAGTAATACTCTATTGTGTATATGTACCACATTTTCTTTGTCCATTCTTCAGTTGAGCGGCATCTAGTTTGTTTCCAGGTTGTGGATATTATGAATAATGCTGCTATGAACATAATTGAGCAAGTGTCCTTGTGGTACGATTTAGGATCCCTTGGGTATATGCCCAAGAGTGGTATCATTTGATCTTAAGGTGGATTGATTCTGAATTTCCTGAGAAGTTGCCATACTGATTTCCAAAGTGGCTGTACAAGTTTGCACTCCCATCAACAGTGGAGGAGTGTTCCCCTTGTTCAACATCCTCTCTAACATAAGTTGTCGTTAGTGTTTTTGATCTTAACCATTCTGACAGGTGTAAGATGGTATCTTAGTCACTTTGGTTTGCATTTCTCTGATGACTAAGGATGTTGATAAATTCCTTAAATGTCTTTTGGCTGTTTAAGATTCTTCTGTTGAGAATTTTCCATTTAGATCTGTAGCCCATATTTATTTGGATTATTTGGTATTATGATGTCTAGTTTCTTGAGTTCTTTATGTATTTTGAAGACCAGCCCTCTGTCTGATGTGGGGTTGATGAAGATCTTTTCCCATTCTGTAGGATGTTGTTTTGTCTTATTTACTGTGTCCTTTGCCTTACAGAAGCTTCTCAGTTTCAGGAGGTCCCATTTATTGCTCTCAGTGTCTGTGCTACTGGTGTTATACTTAAGAAGTGGTCTCCTGTGCCAATGTGTTCAAGGCTACTTCCTACCTTCTCTTCTATCAGGTTCAGTGCTACTGGATTTATGTTGAGGTCTTTGATCCACTTAGACTTGACTTCTGTGCATGGAGGTAGATATGGATCTATTTGCAGTCTTCTACATGTTGACATCCAGTTATGCCAGTATTATTTGTTGAAGATGATTTCTTTTTTCCATTGTACAGTTTTGGATTCTTTGTAAAAAATCAGGTGTTCATAGGTATGTGGATTAATGTGAGGGTTTTCAATTTGAATTCCATTGGTCCACATGTCAGTTTTAATGCCAATACCAAACTTTTTATTATTATAGTTCTATAGTAGAGCTTGAGGTCAGGTATGGTGATGCCTCCACAAGTTGCTTCATTGTACAGGATTGTTCTAGCTATCCTAGGTTTTTTGTTTCTCCATATGAAGTTGAGTATTGTTCTTTTGAGGTCTGTGAAGAATTGTGTTGGGATTTTAATGTGAATTGCATTGAATCTGTAGACTGCTTTCGGTAAGATGGCCAATTTTATTATGTTGCTTCTACCTATCCATGAGTATGGGAGATCTTTCTATATTCTGGTAGCTTCTTCATTTTTTTTTCTTCAAGGACTTAAAGTTCTTGTTATACGAGTCTTTCACTTATTAATTAATTTATTTGCTTCTTGTGATGATGGTGCTTAAAACCAGGGCCTTATGCATATTAGGCAGGCACTATACCACCGAGATGCATTCGCAGCCCTAATAATATTAAATTCACTTGAAAGATTAGTCAATATCAATCTTGTAAGATTCTCAGGAAGCCAGTGATTCAGTGCTGGAAAACTGTTTTGGAAAATTAGGTAAATATAGATATTAAGATTTTTATTACATAATCAATTTGTGGTATATATTATGTCTATTCATGACTACTGTTATGAAACACATGATGCTTTCCCAAGTTTAACTCTGTTGCACTCAGGACACATGAGGAGAACTTCTCAAAGTCAGGAAAAAGTAAGAGATTATGATTTTATATTCAGAAAGTGACAAGCATATGAGCCATAAAATAAAATGTGCTAAGTTGATGTGACTGTCAACAGCCTCACTGATTATCCACACTAATCCATTATTTCCCTTCATCAGTGCAGATGTTGATTTTCCACATGATCAACAGGAAAGTATTGTGACAGAAACTTGGAAGCTCCATGACTGAATCTGTGGTATGTGTTTGGAAAGTTTAATACACTGTGTATTTGCATGACTTAATATCACTTATCTATGGTCTATTATTTATCTTCTGCAAATGTAGTGGGAGAGATAACCTTCTGATATCTAAGATGGTATTTTCTGGTTTTGTTTTTAGCATTTCTTTGTTATTTTGAGATTGCTAAAATATTACAGACAAAATTTTCAAATGCAAGACTATTGGAGTTACAACATTCACACATCTTAGGTGTCTAAGAAACATGCCATCTATTGCTGTCTTGTATTCAAATTCTAAAGTAAGGCAAAGTAGTGTCTAAATATGATGCTAAGGATACTCCTTTCTATGCATCATTCCTGATGCCTGCCTTCTCAACACATTAACAGAAGAGCAAAGTGATTCCCCTTATTCCATAAATCAGAGTTTTTTTAAACTCATGTATTTCTACCACTATGTCCCATCTCCTCAAGATCCAAAATTTTGTTGAAACTCCTCATCCTATACTTATTAATGCCCACTGTTAGATAATGAAACAAACAAAAAAATTAGACAGTATTTGTGAATATGTGATTTTTTTAATAGCATGTGTGTTAAAGAAATTCAGGCAGCAGTAAGATTGCTAAAAATTTCACAGGCAATGCCCACAGGAGACTGTAGGTTTTAATAGAATTTATTGCTTCTAGCTAAATTTAGCCCACTTTAACCCAAGAAGCCATAGATGACAAGTGTTTTTTTTTTTTTTTTTTTTTGTGTGTGTGTGTGTGTGTGTAAAAATTGGACTATCAGTGTGTATCACCCAACCTTGCAGGCATTGGTCTAGTGAGAAATATCAAAAAAACTCTCAACTCTCATAAGTAAGTATAATAAAGGAATATCTATACATCCTGGTGGAATTAAACCCAAGACATCTTAAAAAAATTAAAGCTTTTTTTTAAGGGGTCAGAAGAAAGAACATCTTGTAACATAAAGAAAACACAACGTTACTTCACCAGCATGGTAGACTAGCAGAAATTTAACATTATATATCACTTATGAGCAAAAGCATAGAAATATTTGGCATCCTCAAAATAATGCAATGCAATAAATCAATACTCCTGTGGAACTCAAGAATACTCAAAATGTAACTGAATATTGAATATTAGTGGAAAAAAGACAGATCTGATAAAATATAAAATGAAGGAATATGATCAAAATTTTCAATATAGGTTAAAGGAACAGAATCAACATTCTGAAGCATGTAAAAAATAATCACTTACTGGGTTTCAGCAGGAGACTAAGGAATATGAAAGAGAAGTGATTAGGATGGAAATGAGCAAAATTCAGTACACTTAGATGGAATTGTCAACCAATAAAAAAATTAAAGTTAAAGAATTCTTTCTAGCATACCATGGAGAGGCTGGCTCGCAATTAAGAAGTGCAGTTGTAAAAACAATGGCATTGATCATATCAATAGCCCTTAGATATATGATTGGCATGCACAGTAAAGAATAGATGATATTTAATGAGTGTGTGTATCAAAGACTTCTTATACTTCCAAAGTATTAAATCATTTGTTCCTATAGTAAATTTATAGCTTTAGTATTTTTCACAATTTTTATTTTAAAATTCTTTTTTTCATATGTTAGATTTTGATCATGTTCTTGCCCATCACCTAACGACTGCCATATCCTCCCTGTCTCTTTATGTACCTATTTTGTGTTTTCTTTCTTGCTTGCTCTCTCACAAAGAACAAAAATTGAAATCGAAAATAAAAGAAAAACACCCAAGGAGATAAAACAATAACAAAAACAGGACAAAAGCACAAGAAAAATGAGTCCATTTGGTGTTTGGCAACTACTCCTGGACATGGGAGACTACCCTGAAGTTTGGTTGATATACCCAGTGACACTCCGCTGAAGAAAACTTATCTCTCTCTCCTAGCAGGTATCAATTGCAAAATAGATTTCTTGAAAGGAGTGAGACTTTGTGACCACTTCCCTTCTTCTTGCTGGGATTTTGTCTGGTTTGAATTTGTACAAGTTTTGTGCATGTTGTCATAGTCTTGTGACTTAACATGTAACAGTCCTGCTGTGTCTGGGAGATTAATTTTCCTTGGAGTCATCCACTACCTCTGAGTCTTACAATCTTTTCACCTCCTCTTCTGCATAGATCTTTGAGTCTTGAGGGGAGGGGTTTGATGCAAACATCTCATTTAGGGCTGAGAGCCCCACAGTCACTCCCTCTCAGTACATTGCTGTTGGTCTCTGTGTTAATTACCATCTACTCTAAGAAGAAGATTTTCTGATGAGAGATGAGCTATGCAGTGATCTATGGGAATACTAACATCATTAATCATCATTTTATAGCAATGATCTTTTAGCTGCATAATACCCATATCTATCTAGTCTCAGGTTGTTGGCAATTTTATCAGTGTCAGGAATGTCTTCTATCTTAGGGAGGAGGCCTTCAACCCAACTGAAAAGTGATGACTTACTCCCATACCATTTGTAACACTGTAGCTCCAATAGCTCTTAACAGGAAGGTCATTGTTGTAGGTTTCATAGTTTGTAGTTTGGGTGATACTGATGAATATTTTTCTCATCCAGTAGCAGCCATACAAATATTGGCAATTTTTCTGTGTCTATATGAGTTTACTTTCACCACTTGTTTATTCATTTGTTGATCTGTATTCGTACAGTTGCATATGTTATTTATTTACAGTTGGAGGCCATTATCTGCTAATCTACTCTGTTGCTCAATTTCCTCTGCTTCTGTCTCTTGGGATGGCATTCAATTTGTCTCTTAAGTCCTTCTGATGCTGTTGGCTTTTCTTCACTAAGATCTTCTTCCTTTCTGACATGAGTTGATACTCCTTGCTTATCTCAAGTTTTTAAATCCTCTTCCAACTCTTTGAGTTTGGGCTAAATTTAATAAGAATATACAAAAAAAAATGTTTCACAGAAGCTGAAAAATAACCTAAAAATACACAAGATAAAATGGGTTATAAGTTTAGCTAAAACATGTTCCTTAGGGGACAAATGGTAAGAACTAATTACACAGGTGCTTGGAAAGGCAGGAATATTTATTAAAATCATCAATGAAATATCTGATAAATCTATAATAATTTAAGTTGTTCCAATTGAATTACTATCATTATACTACAGCAGTAATATTAAAGAATATATAGTACAGAGCTCAGAAATTTGTAAAAGGATTCAATAAAAGCACTCTGTGATCTATTAGTATGAAAAGGATGGGTTAGCTAATAAATAATACTGAATATACTGTTTCTCAAATAAAATTTAAAAAGTTGAACTTTTAGTTAATAACTTTGTAAAATGCATTCCAGATGTATAAATGACAAGCACGTAATAACAAAAACAAAAATTTTAAAAATGCATAAAACATATGTAAACTATTTGTCACTAAAGTATCACATGCCTTTTAGTAGTGACTATTCTATGACTTTCAGCGAAAACTGTGTGTGTGTGTGTGTGTGTGTGTGTGTGTGTGTGTGAGAGAGAGAGAGAGAGAGAGAGAGAAAGAGAGAGAGAGAGAGAGAGAATAAGGATTAAGGATTGTTTTCAATTTAATATCTAAATAATATATGAAAGAAAGGACAGAGTTGAAGAAAATACCTGTGAAACATAGTATACTTATTATCAATGCTTATAAAATTTTAAGTTCTGTAATAAATTTCTTAATAGGAGACAAGTCTATGCCTAAGCAGTTCAGACAAGAAAATCCAAATGGCAAATGAAAATACAGTTGCATCTTATTACAGTAAGTAATAGAAAGAATTATGCCAAATATTCCAGCAATTTGATATGATTCTTCAATCTTCTAGATGAGTAGCTTTCTCAGATTCTTGCAATTCCAATTTTGGCAAATATACATGAAAACAAACTGAAGCATACATTCATACGTAATGATGCAGCAGTTTAGAGACAATATGGACAGCTTTTAATAACCTTAAAAATGAATTTATTCTATGACCCAGTAATATATTGTCTGAATCTGTGTACAGGAAAGCTTCATGGGTTAACTTAGGACATTATTTATTAAGGTGACTATCCAAGTATACCTAAAGAGGAAAAAGCATGACATCACTATGAAAATTAATGTGGAATTCTTGATAGAAATTATAAAGAATAAGACCCTACATATTACTAATGAAAGATCTCAGGTATGTATTTCAGAAACATGTATAATATATTTTTAAAAGTATTGTACATAAGCTATGTATTTATACAAATATTGTACATAAGCTTACACAGAAGTTGATGATTTGAGGAAGATATTTGCAATGAAGTGAAATTTTGGTTTATGAATGGGAGAAGACTTTGTCATTGATAGCTTAGCTGAGATAGCTTAGAGTTGTGTAAGATACATTAACATATTCCTAATATTAAACCTAGACTGAAATAACCACAAAAGAATAAGCATGGCTTAATTCTCCAGGTCAGTATACTGAATGATACAATATAGTTAATTTATATAACAATATCCATATAAAAAAGTTTAGTGGGGTGGGCCTAAACATGATAATGCTTCTCCTAGAATATGGGTTGCTTAATAAAAAGTGCCGTGCTAGGTGTGGGATACTTGCCCTTGAATTGGGGATTAATGGTAATCTGGAGACCCCCAAAACAATATAGGCCATTTTCCTTGTTATCAGTTGTCTACCAAAACTTGATGGTAAGATGCTATTGCTGAAGACACCATAAATTTTAGTCACAAGATGTGGAGAAGTCAAGTTGGTACTAACCAAGGATCCTCCCTGATAGGTAGATTTTTTGTTAATACTGGAAGATGCTATGATAGGCTACTGGGCAAAAATGTCATCAACAGAGTTTATCAGCAAAGACTCTGTGAACTACAGTTAGAGTCAGCATGACAAGATACGGCCATGGGTGTAATAGTGCCATGAACGATATGGGGATAACAAAGAGCTATCTAGTTAGATTTAAAATCCACTCCAAAGGGTAAAATTCATGCTTAGTAGAGAAAATCTACCCAATAACTCATGATTATGGATCTCACAGGATTCAAATGTGAACCTAGTACTATTATTCTACTAAATGGACATAATGTCTTCCTAAGTAATTACCCCAATGTCTAAAAATAGTTGATCAAGCCAACTAAATTCCTATATTGATGTGGAAAACGTTTATGAAGTTACATCCCTATCTTAAGAGCTATTGGCAACTGAGGGCTGCTGATTATCTATCTATCTATCTATCTATCTATCTATCTATCTATCTATCTATCTATCTATATCTATATCTATATCTATATCTATATCTATCTATCTATCTATCTATATATATATATATATATATATATATATATATATATATATATCCACTGTGATCCAGGTAGTTCAACAATGGCTTCTCACCAGCAGAAAGTCAAAGAACCTATAGTTGTTCAGTCCATGAGGTTGCAGTCTTCAGTATATGCCAGAATCCTGAATAAGTAGGCTCTATTGCCAGTGAGGAAATGGACTTGTCAGTGAGTGACAGGAGAAGCAGGCCAAGAGCAAAAGATTCCTTCTTCTATGTCGTTTATATAGGCCACCACCAGAGAAACCTGGTTCAAATTAAAAGTGGATCTTCCCATCACAAAAGATCTTGATTAGAAGTGGATTTCTCCATCTCAAATGATTTACTTAGGAAAAATCCCTCACAGGTGTACCAAAAAGCTTGTGCTTTTGTTAATTCAAGATGTAGTCAAGTTGCCAACCAAGAATAGCCATCACAGAACTCTATTTGTAGATGGGATACTCAAAATAGGGGTCTACTTTTAAAATTAGAAAGACTAATAATGTGCCATACCCACTTGGGAAAGATGGAGACAGGATACTCTAAGCTGTGAAGGCATGCTACCTGCTGTAACCAAATATAACTATAGAGGCAGCACCGCCCAAACTCTTTGGGTGCTAACTCCTGCTGTAGGTGGACAGAGTGCTGGAGAGTTAAGATATGTTGTCTGCTCAGTCAGGGTTTAAATTTTCTTGATCTGGTTGTTCACTTACCTCTTTCAGAAGAGGAATATCTACCCTATGCTTTGTTATCCATTGTATTATTGAAGATAATAACATTTTTCTTTACTCTTAGAGGTAGAGCCTCAGGTGGGCTTCATGTCTCATGACATTTAATTCCTGGCTTTGGTATATTGAGCTGATGCTTTAAGATAGAATGTCTATTTGACTTGAGTTTAGGTGGGTCAGGGGAGAGATGCATTGGTGGGAGTATTTGTTCACTCCAAAACTCATGGTGAAATTTAATCTCCAAAGTCTTAGATTTATGGTATTTTGTAAGTGAGGCCTTTGGGAGGTAATTAGGATTAGGTGAGGTCATGAGGTGGGAACCTCATACATTAGTGGTTTTTTACGATGTGAGAGAGAAAAGCAAGTTAGCAAGCTTGTTTTGTCTTCAGCATGCCTGTGCTATGGCAGGACTCAGCAGAAATGCCTTTCCCACATGCTCAACAGATGTCTATGTGATGAACTTTCAAACCTGTGAGATAAATAAATCTCCTTTCTTTATAAGTTGCTTGACCTCTGATATTCATTTCTAGAAACAGAAAACCAGCCAGCACATTTAGTGTTTTCTTTATTCCTTCCTTCTGTACTTTCCATTATTTTCTGTCTGTGGGATCAACATTTTCATATTGGTAAATGAGGACATGAAACATCATGAAAGGTTGGGAAGTTGAAGAGAACTCTCTATGTTAAAGATTGACAAGATGTTCTTTACACACCAACACAAAGACCAGGCTACTACTACGCAGGCTGCCCTTTGCACACACGGGCTGCACACAAGCAATACAGTGGTAGGTACACAGGTCTACAGACAAACACACATAGGCAGGAGGAAGAAGATGGCAGAAAGAAGGCTCAGAGAAAGGTCTCTGATCACAAGGTCGCATTTTTATAGAATAACACAAAACTTACAGTCAACAAGATCTAATTATATGAAAGATTACATCAGTATTTACTCTGGGATTCCTGGACATCTGATGTCAGCAGTTTTGTGCTGACTCAGAGCCCCCAGGATGCCCAGTGTCATTCATGCTTTAACTGAGTTCTACCCAGTATCCATCTTAACACCATGGTGTCTAAACTTAAGCTGGCCATTACAGGCTTTGGTTTGCAATACTGGTTCATCTTTCTTTTTTTTTTTATATATTTTTTACTTCTTTCTATGATGTAACTTCTTTAGATTTTGAAGAAAAAAAACTAGAATAATGAGCACTAAAATACAAAAGAATGAGTGTTCTTTATTGTTTCCTCAACTGTGGATTCGTCTTGTGTCTACCCACTTTTAGGTTTCTATTTCCAAATTGCATGCAGAGCTGTGTTATTCCACACAGTACCATGTTTCCAGGTCTCACAGGAGAAAAGAAAACTTGTGGAAGTTACTTTTTTTCCCCCTTTTTTTTTTCCTGTTGAGTCACAGAGTGGAGTCAAAAGTTCACAGTATGCTGTCCTCCACACAGTGCCCATCTGTGCTTGCTGTTTTATGAACTATCTGAGGACAAAAGGAGCAGAAGCACAGCCGTCGGTCTGTGGTAACATGAAATTAAACAGTACAGCTGTTCAGAAACCTCTATGGTTCCAATTGTTTAACAAATTATTGTTAAATCCGTAATAACGGAATCACGGGAAATTATCCTTTGTTCTTGCGCTAAACAACGTATGCACACCCACACACATACCCTCATGCATGCACACACACACACACACACACACACACACACACACACACACACACATACACACATGCACCCTGGCTTAAAGTGAAGGAAAATAAAACTTTATATTGCCAGTAATTACTCATGGAGTCTCAAAGTCTAAGATTTAATGTTATAAACTTGTCAGCAGGTGCTCTGTGAATGCTGAGCTGAACTATGTTCTGAAAGATCTTGCTGTGCCCTTTGGAATAAAGCCCACAACAATAAAGGAAAGGGAAATTAACTATTAAGACACCTTGGGCAAACGTCCCCCGAGTTGGGATCTTAGATGCGTTTGCTATGTTCTTTGCTTGCCAGCGATTATTCTTTGTACAAAGCAAAGTGACACATGTTTTCTAAAGTTCCCCGGTGAGTTTCCTCAGCTCGTAAAATGTGAGGTTGAAGCCAAATGGTTTACTTAATAAAAAAACATGTCTCTTCATCGAAGTAAAACGTATTGAAAGTTAAAGTTTTAATTCTGTAGGTTTCTATCACTTAAGGAGCAACACAACTACCTTCAAGCAAAGGCATATTTTGGTTTCCTTTTTTCTCTCCTGTTTGGAAGTTCATTTTCTTATGAAGTGTGAGGGTCCTTTCATCCACTTTGGCTAGGATGCTGAGCAAATCAGGTTTGGAGTAGAATTCCCTGTAGAAATGTTAACTGTTATTGAAGAATTGTATTCATTTTTGGCAGTGGCTTAGGATTATTGGCAATGAGAAGCTATTGATTTTAAAAAAATTATACATTCTATAAATGGATTATTTTAATTGATCCCTAATGTGATATCTTTGAAAGTGAAAATTCTTCTACATAGAATGTCATCAAATTAAAGACTCCTAAAATGAGACAAGTGGTATTTTCCTTTGGGGTGATTATTTTGATATCCACAGGACACGTGGCTAGGAATTGAAGGAATGGCTGATTATCATTTTGGCTGGTTGATACATCTTTCCCAGTGTTATATGTGGTGAAGTTATCATTTAAAAAATATAGAAGTTTTCAAAATTTGCTTAACACTTTACAACTCATAAAACCTCTTAAACATATTGAGCCTTCTTCTTTGGGACCTAGCTACCTTCCTCTTTTCCAAGTGCAATGGTTCTGTTCATCGCAGCCGCCTGGACAGTGCTTCATAAGACATCAGTCTATCTGAGAGCAGATGAGTCTCACATACAACAATATTGAGCTCTATTCAACTCATAGCACCTATCAAGATCTGTCCTTGAATCACAATGTTTGAGAGGACCTGAGTGCCCAAGGTAGGAGGAATGCCTTTAGAAACTTCTGGAGTGTGTTTTTAGCCACTATTGATGATGGGAGATGATACCTGGGTATGGATAAGTTGATAGTGTTCCTTTGCAACGAGAAGATGGGGAGGAAAAATTGGATGGCTTTATTTGATTCTGTATGTTAAGAACAGAACTCAGAAGGAAAAAAAGTAGTAATTAGATTGATTCTCTCCTCTTCAGGTTCCTCCTAGATAAGCCCATTTGTGCTCAAATAACTCTTTTTCCTGTCTGTAACAATCCTAGCTGCAGCTGTCTGCTTATGGACAAGGCTGTGTTCCATTCCGCTGCTTCTGTGGATGTCTGGGAGAGGGAGAGAGGAGTAAATGAGCTTATCTAGTGTTGGATGAAAGGTACAAGAAGTAGTTGAGTCTCACAAAGAGATCAGAATCAGAACAGGAGCACAATAAACTCCTTTAAGCATTATGCCGCATTTTCCATGAGCTGCCACAGGAGGGAAAGAGGGCCAAAGAGAGGAGGTTAAACAAATGGTACTCCACCACCAAGTAATGAGAGAAGAAATTCAGTCCTCCCACCCTTGTAACGATGTGTATAAACAAAGTAATATCAGTAAAGCATAAGCGATTTCCTCTAAACATATGATAAATGAAATAAGCCATTGGTTATCAATAAAATTGCAAAAATCTACATTTCCTACTTGCTTGACTTTGTTTTGCCCTGAGTCTGTGGTGGAACCCCTTCACCAATTCTTTTGAATTTACCTGTTCATTCCTGGCTTACAAAGAATTTCTCATTTTTTTTTATCTTTCCACTCAATTTTCTTAGTGTGGGTTTCAGAAATCAGGGATTGATTATGCTTAACACTCCATGTTTTGCTACAGTACTTATGGAATTAGAAAGTACATGTTCTAATAAGCAAATGCCTGCTTTGCCCTCTCTTCATCCCTCCCTGACTCCTTCCCTTGCTGCCCTGGCCTTTCAAGTTAATATCAAAACTAGACAAATATTGTCATACATCAGGTCTCTAATTTTCTTTGATAAAAGGTTTAACTTTGACACCAATACTTCATAACTGGAGAACAAAAAATATCAAAAGATGTACATCAAGCGAAGTAGAGAGTTTTCAGAGAGAAAATAACAATTATAACGAACATGGAGAGTTTGTGGAGATCATCAAGGGAAGTAAAGTCATGTGTGTGTGTGTGTGTGTGTGTGTGTGTGTGTGTGTGTGTGTGTGTGTGTGTTGTGACATATAGAGATGTGGTAGTTTAGGAAAGATGGAACTGAATTATTTGGCTTACAAACCACCATGTAAGATCCTCTCTACAAGGGGTGTTAACAAGTCTATATTTCATTCCAAGTATAAGCAAAAGTCATCATCAGACTTTAAGGGGTGGGGGTATACAATATGGGTTTAAAGCATTCTTGCTTAGTCAAGTAAGAGTTATTAAGGGAATATTAAAGCTGAAAAGGTGTCCATGACCCATTCTAACAATCAGACAGTAATTTAACCACCATGGTCAGCAGCAATAAAGAAAATAAACATGTTTATTGGTGAAATTACTAAGGCCACTCCACGTAGTTAAAAGGAAGACGTATTTAGTAGGTAACTTACAAATGAAGGGATAGGTAAGTGGTGGGTTCTGGAAAAGACGCAGCACAGTCCCGCGGTGTTCTCTGGAGAATTCTCCTCGGTCTACTTTTCGCGTCCAGGTCCAGCAAACAAGAGAGCACCTCGTGTCGCGATCTCAGGTCTTCAGCCTTCTCTTGGCCCCACCTTGTAGATGTGATAGTTACGGAAGCCTTAATGGGGGTTGGAACTTCCAGACCAAAGCTGGAATGGTTACCCACTACACATGTTGGCTTAGAGAATAGGCTTTATATCAGGTGGTGGCAAAAAGAAAAACAAAAATGAAAAAAAAAAAAAAGCACTGAATCTGGAATCAGAGTCAGTCTGGCTGGGTTGATTCTTAAGGTTGAAGCTCATTAGAATGTTTCTGTCATTTGTAGTGTACCTTCTCTAGCCAGAGACTAGAATACAGTGGTGAAGGCTCTGGGCAGTCACCAACTCAATCTCTCTACAAGTGAACTGTGTGAATGTTGTCCTCAACAATGCCCTCTGATGTCAGTTTTCAGAGAGCAACCTCTGTCCTAGTATCAACCTAGAATTTTAGGCATCTCTACTGGACCCCATTGACCCAAAATCAACTGAAGGCAAACCCAATCCCACCAGTTTAAACACTACATCCTACATTACTAGGAGTCATCACTAGAGTCACCTTCGTAGATTCCAGAAAGTTCCCACTGCACAAAGTTTCCACACCCCTCCCAGTGCTCCCAAGTCCCAGCTGTCTCTCCATGCATTATCACCCTCCATCCCTTGATTCCTTCCCACTCCCATACAGACCCACACCCAGGTCACCTGCAAAATTTATTCTGTTTTTTTCCCAGGGAGGTCCATGCATTCCCATAGAGCCTTCCTCATTACCTACCTCTCTGGGTCTGTGGAATGTAGCTTGACTATCATTTACTTAAGAGCTAATATCTACTTCTAAGTGAGTACATACTATGTTTGTCTTTCTGGGTCTGCGTTACCTCACTCAGAATGATTTTTTTTTTTAAGTTGCATCCATTTGCCTTCAAATATCATGGTATCATTTTGTTGTTGTTTTGTTTTGTTTTTTTTTAACAGCTGCGTAATACTCCATTGCGTAAATGTACCACATTTTCTTTGTCCATTCTTCAGCTGAGAGACATTTAGGTTGTTTCCAGTTTCTGGCTATTATGAATGAAGCCACCATGAACCATAGTGTCCTTGTAGTAGTAGTAGTAGAATAGAGCGTCCTGTGAGTATATGCCCAAGAGCTGTATAACTGGGTTTTGAGGTAGATCAGGTCCCAACTTTCTGAGGTTTTACCATATTGAGTTCCATAGTGGCTGTCAGACACAAGCCCAGCCACCAAATCCTCGTCCTACACTCTGTCCTGTCTGCAAGATGTGCTGGGGCAATGATGGCTCAGAACTTGCCTGAGCGGCCAACTACTGCTTGGTTTGACTTGAGGCCGACGCCACAAGAGGGAGCCCATACCCCAAATTGCATGGATGGCCAGGACCGTGAGACTGGATAGCCCACAGACCTGAGGTAGAATCAAACACGACTGACCAATTTAAAAAAAGAATCAACAAAAATGATGCCCAATGATATTCTGCTGTACTCATAGATCGGTGCTTTGCCCAGTCATCATCACAGAGGCTTCCTCTAGCTGTGAAGGGATCGGGTGCAGAGACCCACAGCCAGATATTATGTGGAGACTAAATTGGAGGTCCCTGTTGGGGCCCTCCTCTCAGAGACAACGGAACTTGGTCCCAGTCCAGGAGGAAAGACCGTGGGTATCAGAGGGGATGAAGGACACCAGGGGAACATGGCCCACAGAATCAACTGAGCAGGGCTCACAGAGACTGAAACAACAAGCATGGGGCCTGGGGGGGGGGGTCTGGACCAGGTCCTCTGCATCTATGTTATGGCTGTTAGCTTGGTGGGACTCCTAACTGTGGAAGTGGATGTGTCTCTGACTCTTTTGCCTGCTCTTGGCTCTCTTCTCCTCCTATCGGGTTTCCTTGTCCAGTCTGGATATAAGGGCTTTTGCCTTGTCTTATTGTACCTTATTTTGTCCTCTTTGGCTGTCACCTCTTGGGGGCCTGCTCTTTTCTGAAGGGGAAATGGAGGGGGAGTGGCCCTGGTGGAGAAGGGAGCTGGAGGAGCTGGGAGGAGTGGAGGGAGGGGAATTTGTGGTCAGGATGCGTTGCGTGAGAGAAGAATCTATTTTCAATAACGTTTTAAAAAGCACACAAAAATCTCAATATAGGGCAGTCATTCGACGCGTGTTTCCTTTTATCATCCTTACGGAAAGGAAAATAAAATTTTCTAGATATTTTATGAATATGGACAAGATATTTCCCATCAACTATTTGGAGCCAAGTCTGTACAGAGGCAGTACAATAGCTACTAGGGACACTGTTGTAAAACACCATGCTTACTGGTCATACAGGAAGGGAAAAAGAGAAGAAGAAATCGAAACCCCTTAGCTTGAGTATTGGGTTATGCCCTCTGTGCCTCAATATAATATCATGACAATATGAGGCCAGGGTTGTGGCGACAAGCACGCATAAAGAACTCTTAGCCTGGGCTTTTTGCCAGGTGTACTTCACATAAGCTGCCTACAGGGGCACCTGTCATGAACTGTGTCTGACATGCGAATGTGTAATTTACAGGAGACTATATAACTTTAGATGCTACTATGACAAAAAACCTCAAGAAAAATAAACGTCACATGATAGGTCCAATTATAGAGGATGGTTTGAGAACATTTACAAGAAAAGGACACGAGGGATGGAGACCTAGTCTTCTACCTAGTTAGAGTTCAAATAGAGGAAACTGATGCAGGGAAGAGTACGGCAAAGACATGCATGATGGAGAGGAATGAACAATAGATACTGATTTTAAATTTTAAATAGAAATAATGAGAAGTGGTTTGCGCTAATACGTGGCAACAGGGTCAAGATTCACTGACCCATGAGGATGAATGTTCTCACTTTTAAATTTTTTAGAAATTGTATTAAAAAATATTTAAAGAGCACGGTTCTTTTACTAAGAGGAATTATTTTCTATTACTTATGATGAAGTTTAATTCTGACCTTTAGTTCTAGGCTTTTGACCTTACAAGGTCATCTGTATCACAAGAAAGGCAGTGTTTCTCAAATACAGAAGTAAAAAGTATGCTGCTGTCAGTATTGGGAGCTTCTCTCTTTGGCTAATTATTGCTGCATTCTCTATTCTTTCTCCTCAAGATACCTCATGCAAAACACAAGAATTTTCTCTTGTTGAAAGTTAGTGTTAAAATACATCTTTTATATTTTTAAGATTAATTTATCTGATTAAATTCCACAAATAAATTTAAGAAATGTGCTTAAAAGAAAGTGTTCATGAAACATGTTGTCTTAAGATGGGAACACCATTCTATTTCTCCAACTAAGGAGAAATGGTGGCCTATTATAAACATTATGTTATTAATGTTACAATTATTGAAACATAACAAACGTCAGAGACCGTATTTATTGAGCACCTACTAAGTGACACTGATAACATTTGTTAACACAATCCTTGTAATTAACACGAATCCTGAAACAGTTGTAAGGACCATGTAACTGTGGAAATTAATAAGGAAAGAGAGCAAGGTCTGGAAGACACAACTAATATGTAAGATATATCTGGAAGATATATCTCCCATACTACAGGATGAGAGCACACATAACACAGCACTCTGACATCCTGGAGGAAGACAGCACAATAAATGTTGAAGCTTATGATCATGCTGCATTTGTAAAAGAAGGACCACGGTGGTACAGAACATCCCTAGAGTCTGTTAGCGAAGATGGTTTCACTAAACACTTGAGGCTTCTGACTCTTCTCTAGGGTCGTTATGTCACTCTGTTTCACTTTCTTGTGACATCAGTTTTAGCAAAGAACTTGAGAGTCAGTTTGTCAAGAGGGGCCTCTTCCCTGTCCACATTTTCTGATATCTACTCATCCTGACTATCTACTGCTCTTCAGTATCTGGTCATTTTCTGCATTCTTTAAGCGACATCCAAGCACTTGCCACTTTTTAGATAGATTTATCTACCCACTTTTTAGTAGTTTAGCTGGAAAGGTGTTTCCTCTTAGACACTTGTCATCCACTGAGCATTTCCTTTCTCTTTGATGGTAAAGCTCTACTGATATACTATAACTGGAGATGAGCACACACTTCTCCCAAATCTCTCTCTCTCTCCTCTCTCTCTTTCTCTTCTTCTGCAAAATCCATTTTCAGCAGTTCTTAAAATACCTGTGTTCTCTCCCAATTTCCGTGAAAATCCTGATTTTTGTTACTGACTTCAGTAATGGTACATTATTAAGCCACCTACTTTTGTGTGCATGTGTGTGCTTAAATTTCTCCCATGCATAAGACTGATACATATTTATCCTATGCTCTTCCTTTGGAGAATATAACATAATATATTCAATGAACATAAACCTTAATGTATAGGTGGTCAGTACTCATACTTAAGAAAATGATGAGATAATCTGGTTATAATTTATTATTTGCACTCACAATAACGGAACTAAAATTATCCAGCCTGGTAGAGAGAGAAGCAATGGCACAGCTAATTTTTAAACTAAAGTCTCTATATACAACATAAGAACCCAGCATTAATTCTTTACATTTATCAATATAGCGTAGATGTAGGAAATTGAGAGTGAACTGGATCTTATTAACAAGGTGAAAAAAAAATTTTTTTAAATTTCTTCCTATCCAAACCACGCAAGATCTCCATTTGATTACATTTGTCTTAATTTTCCAGATGTTATTTAAGAGGTGTTTCTCAGTTGTGATAAACCTGATGTATAATGTACTCACATAAATGAAGAACAAAACCAACTACTTCATATTCATTAGTATTATGTTAGCACTGTACAAATGGGTGATTCTGAGCTCCCATAGGGAACCTCCTGTCGGGATGAGTAAAACATTACCCATCTCAGTAGGAGGTCCCCTACAGGAAGTAAAAAGCTCTCCACAGGAGACTGGGGAAAAGATTGCAGAAACCAGACTGCAATTTAGAAGGAGGAGCTGCATTACTCAAAGTTAATCTCCAGTTTCCACAATTTCATTTCAAGGAAAGTAGTCATCCAACAAGGAATAGATAAGTAACATTATTCCTTTTCCTACAACTGAATATTAGGTAGTGATACAGGTTTTTGAACTTTGACTTTTTACATTGAAGTATATGAATATTAAACACCCACAACTTCCAGCAACACATCCAGAATACGCCTAACCCACCCAACGCCATCACAGGCTTACAAGGACTTCAAATATCACCAAGACCAATGACTACTTCTAAGACTATTTCAAAGTATTTGATCTTACTGAGTCTTTTGGCCTCTGATATCTACTTGAAAGTTTCCTTCTAGCAAAGGAGCACTCATGATTTCGTAAACATTGTGTCAGTCTCTTAAGATTACTGGAAAAGAGGATGAAGATGGAGTCTAGTCCACAGAGTGCTGACCTAGCATGTACAAAGCCCCGGCTTCTAGCATTCACAATATCTCATAGTTCAGGTGTGGTGGTTCATACCTGTATCCCAGCATTCAGGAGGTGAAGGCAGGAAGAACAGGAATTCAAGGCCAACCTTGGCTGTACAGTGAGTTCCAGACTAGCTTAGGGTACATGAGACACTGTACCAAAAGTTAAAAAAATCTACAAACCACTATTCATTTAAAAGTAAATATTTTTAAATATTTAAACCCATTTTTTTTCTGTTTAAAAATAGGAACTCACAAACTTTGATAGCTGTGGAACCTGCATGGGACTAGACTAGGCCCTCTGCATACAAGAGACAGTTGTGTAGCTTGGTCTGTTTGAGGGGCCCCTGCAGTGGGATCAGGATCTATCCCTGGTGCATGAGCTGGATTTCTGGAACCCATTACCTATTGTTGGACTCCTTGCTCAGCCTTGATGCAGGGGGGAGGGGCTCAGTACTGCCTCAATTGAATGTATCAGGTTTTGCTGACTCCCCATGGGGAGGCCTTACCATTTTGGAGGAGGGGATGCAGAGTGGGTAGGGGGGAAGGCTGGCAGAAGAGCAGGAGGAGGGATGAGAGGGGGCAATCTGTGCTTGGTATGTAAAATGAATAATAAAATTGTTAAATAAAAAATAGAACTTCTGCGTAAGAACTTTAGTTTTATTCTGTTTCTCTTTAAAACTTACTAACAACCATGAGTCTACAAATAACAGATGGGCTTAATAGTTCAAATATGTTAGAAACCAAAGTTTGAAAATGGTGTCACAACATTCTGCATTATAGAAATTACAACAAAAAAAGGCTTATTGTGATATTAAATATGTTACCTTCAGCACTGTCATCATCATCATGATTCTTATTCCTGTTAGACAATATAATTATGGATTTTGGTTTCCCTTCCTGGGAGTACATAAGAAACAAGAGAGAAACCTCAACTTAGAGAAAGGCTGAATACTTTCTTGATTCAGGAAATGCAAAGTCTACAAAACCAGTGTGAGGAAAAAACAAAACAAAAACATCCTGTGGCGATTTAGGGCTAAGTAATAAATAAAAAAAGTAAAATGTGAAACCAGTTTTGTTCAAGGTGAAAATAACACTTGACAAATGTAAGAATATAAATTGATATTTCTTTTGTAGAAATCATATTGGCAGTGAGCTTCAAGAATGATTCTACTCATTAACCCTGTCTTTCAAAACATATCATAAGGGAAGAATCAGAGATGTCAAAGATTCCCTTTTTTATTATAGTCCAGACAGAATGAGCACTGTACTTTGTTAAAACAAGCTCCTGGGCTGGCATCTGAAAATGTCAAATCAGCATCACTATCTTGACACACAGCTATGTTTTTTTTTTTGTTGTTGTTGTTGTTGTTGTCCAATATCAGATAACTTAATACAGAACTAACCTGTCTCTATATGCTGATCAACAAATATATGTAGAATCCAGCTGTGGCTGAATTCATATCTCTAGTACAGACTGCTTTCTTCAGATTCAGGCTTGTTCAAATTCTGCCTATCCATCTTTTCAATTTGAAAGTCTAGCAATCATCACAACCGAATGTGTCTAGCTTTTCTTACAATTTCCAGTTTCTTGGGCTTAGATGTTTGGATCTTTTTTTTTTTTTTTTTTTTTAATCGCCAGCAGGCTTTCACATTTAGCATTCAACATATGGGCACTTATGGAATCTTTATTGGCCCCCAGGGGATGACGAAAATAAAAACGTGCATATATGCACAGGTTCCAGAGATAAATACACTGCATGGTATGTAGAGCCTCATAGGAAAGACACAACGGATTCAGAAGGAGCACGGGGAAACATTAGGACAGCCTGTTGTCTTGGGTTTCTGCAAAAATGCAAAGATAGTACTTGCTTGAAGATCCTTTTGTATACTCTAAGCTGTAGGAAAGGTATACATTTACCTAGTATGGGGTCCTAGGAAGATTTAACATTCATATATTTTACTTTAATTAAAACATGATTACATAATTTCTTTTTTCACCTTTTACCTTCTATTTTTCTCCATGTCCTTTCCCTCCAAGCCCTCTCATGTGCCTTCTTCCACCCTTTCAAATTCATGGCCTCTTTTTCTTTATTATTCTTACACACACACACTACACACACACACACACACACACACACACACACACACCACACACACACACACACACACATACTGTATATATATATATATATATATATATATATGCTCTTACGTCCATTTAGCATTGCTTTTATGTACATGATTTATTTCATGGCTGACCTCTGGGTATAGCTTAGCTAATTAATCGATGCTGTCCCAGTCTTGTTTATGCAACCATATTGTTTCTTAGTCATGGTGGCAGCTTCCCTGTCATTCTTAGCAGACAGGATTTCTCAGCAAACTTCCTGTCTCTTGCAATCTTTCTGTCCTCTCCCCCTTTCATGAGGTTCCCTGAGACTCAGGTGTAGGAGTTGTGTTGAAGGTATGTCTGTTGGAACTTGGTTCTCCATGACCCATTAATCATTCTCTGAATTTTTACCAGTTTAGGATTTCTTTGTTGGTCTCTAATTCTTACAAAGAGAAGCTGCTTCGAGGAGTAAGAACTGTACTTATCTGTGGTATAACGTGAGTATAAATTGTAAGTATATATTGTCCCCCTTCCCTCCCTTCACTCCAAAACACATTTCCCTTGCTCCCTTTCAAATTTGTGGCTTCTTTTTATAGATTGTTGTTAAAAAGCTAAGTTAAGTTTGTATTTTTAATCACCTCTACTGCTGCAGAATTAGAAGCCACAATATTCTACATTTGAATTAAAATGAAATTTAATTAAGTCACTGCATCCTTACTTGGTCCCTTTACTTATTTTCATTGGTGGGTAGTGTGATCATCTTGAAACAAGGCAGCAATTGTCATTTCTTAAGTAAAAACTTGCAAGGCCTCCCTATCCTCCAGCACAGATGCTGCTGTGCTTCTCATACCATGAAGCCCTACATAGTGTATTCCAATTCTATTTCTGTGTTCATCTCCCCTGACTTTGTACATATTATAATCAGAGTTACATTCACTTCACCGATATTCCTTTACTATGCCGAACACAGACCTGTCTCCATGCTTTTGCCCTTCTCCCTCTGACCAGAAATTTCTTTGCATCAATACTTGTAAAACCCACTCCCTCACATCTCAAGTGTCTGCTCAGGTGTCATATTTTCATAAGACCTCAGTTTCTCTTCTTCATGTAACTACATGCATATAGCCTCGGAATGGTCTTTCTTTCTACTATTCTTTATGTTTCTTTAAAACTTTTGGCTATGATATGTTTTCCCCCATCTGTTAGAGACTTACTGTATCTGTCTTTGAACACTTGTTGGGAAGTCTTGCTGGTCAGAGGTTGTAGTCTATCACGGCCTGGCAGCACTCTCCAAAGTTTGAACACATGGAGGATTTTCTCCCCAGTGAGACTTCCTGCTGTCTTCCTGCCCTTATCTAAAGAATGTCTCTGGGTCTGGAGGACTGACATTATCTGAAATCTATCTCTACATCTGGATGCCTGATTTATCTTTAGTATGAACCTTGGCACAGTTTCCTGCTAAAAGTTTTCCTTGTGCTACATATATGGTAACTAAGACTTGTACTAGGAGCTTTGCTATAGGACCCTGCTGCCACATAGGAAGCCTTATTATAGGAATGTACCACTTAATGCAAATTAAGGATTAGCCCCAAGATTCCCAATCCTGTATATTCCCTATACTCTGGAATAAAGTGCAGCTGACTCACTGAAGTCATCTTCTGGAGGTCATTCTCCATCATATCCTCAGCTGTAAGACCCTGTTCCCCCCTTCTGCTCCCTCCTCCTTCATGGACCAACACACCAATAATCCAGGAGAAAATGCAGAGCCACAAACACTAGCCAGAGAAATTCACTTTTGGGAGATTTTCTTTTCTTTTCTAGTGTGGGATGAAACAGATAAACAATTGTAGGTCAATGAACACGTGTGCCCTGCCTCAAGGAAAAGATTGATTTGTTCTAGCATCTCTCTTTACAGTGAAGTCATCATATCTTTATAAACTTAATACTCCAAATTGAAAATACACTACCAATGCTTTAGTCACATATTTTCAACCTCTTTCAGCATAAGTTTTCTTGTCTAGGTCTCGCTGTGGCATTATCACAATTTCCTGCCTCAAAGTGAAGATTCCGGTTTAGTCAATGAAAATATCATCTGGAGGTTTTGATGGCTAATTTGCTTGAAAACTCTGGGATTTCTATTCCAGGTCAAAGACTCATAAACTTTTATGATTAAGGGATAATGATGAAGACTCTCATAGTGATTAAAAAAATTCACTTCATGACTACCTGGGAAGCATGAGATTGATTTATGGTTTGAAAGATATTTAAGAAAATGCATGAGCAACTTATTGTACCATATTCTTTATCGTACATTAATATTGCTACACAGTTCCCAAGGCTGTAACAAAACACCTGGCAAAAACAACTGAAAGAAAGAAAGGATTATTTTGCCACACAAATTGAAGATATAGACCATCACCGTGGGGAAGGCATGGTACCTGAAATGCCAGATGATATGTTGCATCGTGTCCAGTCAGGAAGCAGAAAGAGAAGTGAACAGAGGTGTTTATCTTGCTCTTTACTTTATATTCAGTCTGTGACCCCAGTCCATAAAATGGTATGGCCTACATTTTGCGTCCTACATGATTCTAGATTCTGTTGGGTAGATAATCTGCATTAGCTATCCCACTCCATCACTGAGAACCTAAAGTAAGAATTTCATCCACTGTAGCTACCCAGCCTCCCTGTTCCTTAAGCTTCCAGATCTCTAGCGGGGCTAGCTTTAGATGCAGTTCTGCCGTTCCTACACCCAAACAAAACACTCTACTTCTGATGAGTCTTTTCCCAACAACAGAACATCTTCTCATGAATACTCCAAATTTAGCCATTTTTTAATATGGAGAAAGTGGTGATATACTGGTTTATCTTGGTAGTAGCATCTGTAAAATTGAAACACCTGTCAAGTAAAAGGTTTCTGAGGTGGAATAAACATAAGAATAATTCTTCAAACTGAATGTGTGGAAACAAGGTGTAAAGAAAAGCCTCCCATCGACAGGGATAGGTTTTTTTGAGATTTTGAGGGCGATGATATTGAAGCACTGGAATTCTCTATTTCTTCTGTTACATTTGTTTTCCAGTAAGATTTTGAAATGAAAATTCTCTTTGAAACCAATTTGTAAATCAATCTTCCCTTTTATCCATGCCTTTGATGATAAATTGACATAGAGTTATTAATGAGTTTTCAGTATATAATGACCTCATTTCCCGACGTTGTATGATTCTGTTGTTGAAGATATCAATCAAAACAGTAGATGAAAGGATCAAGGAAGACAATGCTGGTACATTAAGCTTTAAATTTATAAAGGCACTATATTCTTTAGAATGTGTAATATTAAGTAGCATCATTTTACAAATGTGTTGTCTAGTGTGCGTAAGCAAACCCCCCTACAAAAAGCTAATAAATTTATTTTTGTCAGTGCTTTGAATATTTTAATAAAAGACAATTGGGCCTATGCACTTGTGTGGTAATGCTTAAAGAGAATAAATTGTAAGTCACCCTTACATGCTTCAAATAAGACAGACTATTCTATAGTATGTAGTTAAATATAAAGAAAAAAAAGCATGAATATGACTTGCTTGGATTTTTGTATTCGCTATTCACAATCACAGCTGAATCTATAGTTAAGGTATTAGAAGTTGAAATGTAAACAGAAGAAGTAAAAAATATTGAGTGCCTGCCAAAATAAAACTAGAGCGAAATATTGTTATCTAGAAAATACATTTTTGTAGGAATCCCAGATAGAGAAAAAATTATATCCATGAAAACAAGCCTTCATCCTATGTCTAGTAAAAATACTAAGAATACCACATAGATTTATATATTGATCTGGAGGAACCTACAGTTTTCTTAAGAGGCGCCAGCCATATAATTCTAGCAACTATGAAGTTGGAAGTGCTGAAAATGCTTTTACAGCTACTTTTATGTTGTGCTAAATTGATTTAATAGAGTACTGTCAAATCAATTTATTCCCTTAACTCTTACACTGTGTCATCTTAATTTGAATTGTTGGTGGACCAGGCCATTCAGCAATTATAGACCTGCAAAGTGGTTGATATATTAACCATAAGATGAGGTACCTGAAGAATAGAAACCAAAGATGTTCAATTGGACATCATTGAGTGATGATTCTATATCTACAGCCACACTAAATGCATGGTTTATCATGAGGGAGAATTATCACACACATTTATGTCCATAAGGAGCTGAAGATACAGGGATTGTAGTTCCTAATGTAATAGGTAACACTGAATATACTGCTTTAAGAAAACAGTATTTATAAGATAAATTTATCCCAAAATGTGTGCATTTATTCTCTTCAAGTTAGAACATGTTTAGGAGGTGAATCAGTACAAAGAATGAAAAAAATATTGTTTGACAATAGATGTGTACAATCGGTTGCTGATAGCTAAATAGAGTCATTAGCAGATACAAAGTATTTCCATGCCGTATACAGCTTTTGAATCTTTACATTTGTTATCATCTCCTTATAGCATTACAAATAATTTCTTATAGGGTTACTCACCTAACTAACCTAGTGTGACTCACACTGGATACAAAATTATAAAGGCATTGGAGCTGCATTGGGTTCTAGACGATGACCGTGGTTCTGCCAGGGACTACTGCTCATAAAAACATCTTGGTTTCTCATTACACCTAGGCAAAGAGGTTGTGATCCTGGGGGCTTTTTTTGTATGCTGTGAAGTGAGTGTTAGGTCATTACCAAACTGATAATACAACTTTCTCTTGTTTGACATGTGGACTGTTTATTGAAATATGCTTCAAAATTATTTCATACATTTTCTTTCTTGAATTTTCTAAGTGGTTCTAGAATCTGCTTATTTTTTTCGCTTTGTAATAAGAACCCAGTAAGTCACATGAATAAACAATGAAATAAATCATATACAATATATATTTTCCAATACTCTAAGTGAAAATTTAAAATATTTAGTTTATTTACAATTTCCATGGCAAAATCATCATAGCTCATTAAAGTAGGAATTTTTATTAGTAGGGCCCTTTTAAAAAATTGAAAACACAATGAAAACCAATCATGATACATTAAAATTGAATTAAGTCAATTCACAGTTTCGTCAATGACTAAATCTATTGCACTCTAATATTAACGATTGTTGAATTATAATAAAAATGGGAAAAGGAAAAGTTATAGCATGGAAGAAGATATATGAATAAAGCTTTGACAGGTTGATCCAGCATTGTTACAAATATTCATCAATATTTGAGCAATGCCTCTCTGTTTTGAATGTCCTGAAAATATATCCCTTGTATCCATAAAAGAAAAATGGTGTCTTTAACATTTACTTTATTTCAGATACACAATTTTTAAATATCTCTTAATGTTGCCTTTATGTTATAATAATCTACGTACCTGGTTTCTTTATTTTCTATGACTAAAAGTATTTGAAGCCAAGCCCATATTTTGTACACACCCAAACTCTGAAGCAGGTACAGTTTTGGGGTAGTTTGCCACATCAGGATATAATGAATGCAAGATTAAATTTCATTTATATTGCAGTGTCGAATATTTCATAATACTATATACTGCATATCCTGTTATATGAACTAGATTAAGTGTTGTATGTAGAAGAGACAAATGGTATCTGGAAAAAAATCCTTTAATTTAATATTTCCATGAAGATATTTAGAATATGGACAAAGAAGACAATGGATATACATAGCTGCTCTCCAGGAGTCAATTTTTGCTTACACATATCCGGATATAAGAGCAAACACATGGTGACAATTCTGTCGCTGAGAGCGTGGCTTCTGTTTCCAGAAAATCTATACAGAAACCTGTATGAAGTGCTTGCTACAGCTAATGCTGGCCATTGACACAGATAAACAATCCCCTCATTTGGAAAGTAAAAACACTAGTTTTGCTTATTGCGTTCAGTTGTTTTGAGGTTTTTCTTGTGCTGATAAAATCTGACCATTTGCCATAGAGTAAAGCTGGCATCATAGACTCACACACATGTTTTCTTTCTTATAAAAGTGAAAAACAATTGAACTTTTATCTCTCAGTTTTTATTAGTTCTTTGAAAGTTCTGTACAATTTATTTTAGTATTATTCCCTGGTTCTTTCCCCATCCGTTGCCTTTCTATTCTCACCCAACTCTGTGTCCTCTTTGTTTTGACTTTAACTCATTAAGTATAGTTTGTGCTGCCTCTCCACAAACCTATCACATGCCAATAGCTCTTTAGCATATGGTGGGGGCCTTCCTGCCCACCTTGCCTCTCCTTGCTGGAATTTTGTCTGCCCTAAGCCAATGGTGGTCCTGTGCATGCTATCTCAACTTCTGTGAGTTGATAGGTCCAAGTGTCCTGCTATGTCCAGAGAATGCTGTTTCCTTGTAATCATCCACCTTCTACAACTCTTCTAATTTTTCCATTCCCTCTTTTGCAATGATCCTTGAGCTTTGGGGTAGGGTTATAGATATCTCATGTAGGACTGAGCATTCCGGTATCTTATTCTCTAAACCTTGACCAGTCTCTTTGTTAAATGCAAATATAAGCTTTTCATATGGGCATAACAATAAATCACTAAGTGTTGGTGTAATACAGTGCTCATTTAGCAGAATAATAGTAGTCAGTTATTTCCTCAGGTCTATGAACTGGATAGACACAAATTTTGGACCCTATAATATTCAGGTATAAATTTCAACTAGTGAATCAGGTCTTAAATCAAATCAGAAAGTAATTAGTTACAACCATGACAATTCATACCAATATCTTACCAGTGGACATGTATTCCCAGACCAGTCAATGTAGCTCCCAGGGTTTATGGCTGAGTAAGATTGGTTAATCCTTTTCTCTTCAGAAAGCATGTCTAGCCATCAGGGATAAAGATTCCCAGTTAGTACCAGCTTGATTTCTATATTCTATGATTCAATCATCTAGTGTCTTCAGCAATAGAATCTTATTGTTAAGTTCTGGAGGGTAGTTGAGAACATTATGAATGTCATGCACTGTTTGGTGGTTTATGGAACTTTACCTTCTAACAACTACAAAAAAGGTAACCCATTCCTAGTTCTGGGCTTTTTGTTATCATGTGATCATTAGTAGAGAGAATGTGTTGTTCTGTTATACCACAATTTCATTTAAAAAATATATATGTATGTATACACATTATATTTTATGTATATATAACATATATATATATATATATATATATATATGAAGGTTGTGGTTACCATATAACTTTTTGAAATATATTTAGCATTAGTTATTCAACCCCATATCCCCACATCTGTCCCTCTTTATCCCCTGCAATAGCCCATGCGTCCATCAATTGATGAATGGGTAATGAAAATGTGATACATTTCACAGTGGAGTTCTGTTCAGCTGTTAAGAATAATGAGACTGTATAATTTTCAATTGATATACTGGAATTGGTAATAATCATTCTGAGTGAAGTAACCCAGAAAGACAAACATGGTATGTTTCTTATTATTTGCCACGGTGAGTCTTGAATCTTCAGATATGTGTGCTCCATTTGGCATATCCATAGAGGTCAAGAAATTAGTAAGGGGTAGATTTCAAGAGAAGGGAGACAGAAAGCAGTTGTGTAAGGAGTTAAGAGGAATAATGGTAATGTGAGGGCTTAGTGGGGGAATGTAGGGTAGGGTAGGTTAGAGAAAACACTTGAAAAACTTTTACACTTATTCACAGGATTATAATAGATTTATAAGCATATATTCACTAATATTCAGCAACAAGTAATTGGAATATCTAAACCATCAAAAGTATAATAACTATGAAATCATGAAGTCCAAACCTAGCATAACTACTTAATTTTATTTAATTCCTGGGCTTCTAAATAAAATGAATCAATTGGATATATTGTCCCTAACATTGGTAGAAATGTTGTAAAGTATGTATTTATAGATAAGATGAGACAGAGAGGATGTCAAAACTGCAGGAGAGATTCCATGGTACTTTTGGGAGTATTCCAACTACAATCAGCATACTGGTTTATTCAGGAGAAACTTTTTGAATTCTGAGCTTTTGGATTACTTCCTCTCTCTGAGAGTGTCTTACTCCATAGTTGCCAATGATACAAATGTAAATTTTTGTATTTGTCAGTTCTAAAAATATAGAAATTGAGTATATTATAAATAACAAAAAAAGATAAAAATCAAACATGAAGAAATTTTTGATCAAGCATCTTAAGTGTGTGAAAACAATAACAGAGTATAAAATGATGACTACCTTGGATTTTAATTGGAACTGTATGAAATAGTTAAAGGTTTAACCTGAAGCAATATTAATACGTGATGTTTTTAAAGTAAAAAAAATGGAAATAAGTCTTTTCTGATGATTAATTGTACTTACAGCTTCATTGTTACTGGTGAGAGACAAGAAGCCCTGGACAGGAAGGAGGAATAGTGTATTACTCTCCAATAACAACTGTCACACTGTTTTAATTTATTCCAAATTGCTGACTTCTAATTTCCAAAGAATGGGAAAAATAAGGCCAGTTGACATGCAAGTTCAAAGCATGCCATTATAGAAATGAGACTCTGTAAGTTATAGTGCACTGTGAACAAGCTTCCAAAGGGAGAAAGCATTTCTGTTGTACACACCTGTAACCAAAGCTGTCACTGGCTATGGAAGCTGATACAGTATCTTCAGAGTGCTTTCTATTTGTAAGAGGCCTGTGCACCAAGGGCAGCAACCCTCTTTTATTGCTGGCAATGCAGAAACATAAGAAAAACATGAAGAATTACATCTCACCATAGGGAGCTTGAAAACATAAACAAACACCCAGGTTGGAAAGAGTCCAGGATTTGGTAGAACATTCTAGTTCTGCCACCGGTCTGATCATTTGGTTCAGCTCTGTATACCATATTTTGAAGCACATTTTACAAAGTGTCAAATACCCATATGAACATCAAAGAGAGTGCTGAATCATGAAAATAGATTTCTTGAGAATTATAGAACTGTAAAAAGAAAAGAAAAATCAGCAGAGGAACATAGGCACCAGCAATTGAGTGTCTGTCCTTTAAAAGAGGCTGACTTCAGTCTCTTCCTCAGGTCTCCTTGTTAGCTCCCCTACAACTAATTACCACCTCCAACTCAAAGTCATATTCTTCACAAATACTCTCACAATTGTTTCTCACATTGTTTATTTCCTTAAAAAAGCATTCAATTGTTTTCATAAAACATAGGTGCATTACCATAACACATAAACTTTAAAAAATAATGGTAATCATAGGTTGAGGTATGCTAGATCTGAGGACATCTGAAATTAGAGTCAAAGAAATGCAGTCCATGTTATGACATGGCTTTGATAAGTCAATTGTCTTTTATATGTAGCATATAAAGAAATTGGGAGGCGAGTACAAGGCAGACTGAAGAGCCATTTTCCTAATGGAGAATGACTTCCACTCCAGAAGTTCTCTTTGGAGGACTCGCACTGAATCACACCCATGGACCTTTTTTCATGTGTTTCACTTCTTGTCATACAAAGTATGGGATATGACAGCACAGGAGACTTGCAATCAAGAATGAGAATCTATTGAGGATTTAGCACAAGCAATACATAACCTATAAACTGAAAACAAATGGGAGCAATTTTATAAGATTAGGATATAAAACGAGGCACTGCATACAATATGCAGCACATTTTACTTGTACTGGTAGGAAATAAGAAAGAAATGAAGAAATGGCATAAACAAATTTTGATTATTTTAATCTTGTGTAGATAATGAAAAAGTAACAGTAGCACTATGATAGACTCACAAAAATCAACATACCTTAAGGCAATTCTAATAATTTAATGATTATAAATACATAGAGAGAATTTGCTAAATTTTAATATATTATCTACCCATATATCAAGTCTGTAATTTTAAGAAATTCATTTTATTATTATTATTTGTGTGTGTATAGATATGTGCACATGTGAGTACAGGTGCCTTCAGAGTCCAGAAGAAGGACTTAGATCTCCTGGAACTGGATTTACAGGAGGTTGTGAGCCACGTGACATGGATGTTGGGCACTGAACATGGGTCTTGTGAAAGAGTTGTTCACACTTTAACTTCTGGGCCACATCTTCAGCTTCAAACTCCATATTAATTTACATCTTGCCCACATTAATTTTTAATTCCTAGCTTTCGTTTTAGCTCAGAAACTATTATTTAAGAATAGCAGTTTTAATTATAGTTAGTGTACAAAGTTTAAATCACTATATCTATAAGACAAACATTCATAGAGAAAACTAATATTTTTACATTTAAATGCATGTATAATCATTATGTATACATAGATGTATATTTATATTTCACATGTAAGTAACCACTGATATTTATTTGAAAATTTGTACCTTCATATTTTTAAATATCAAACTTATTTTTGGGAAACTGTGAGTTTTTATGTAGAACAGGTAATAAATGCTTCCCTGATGATATCATCCTGTAAATATTTAACAATAAAGTACTTTTAAAGAGTTCCTGGGCTTTTACAATGGGTCGGAGTGGATGTTGGAGTGCATGGGACATTTCTGAACTCTTGATGTCTGAAATATACAGTCTGAAAAGCAGAGTGAGGGTGACCTCTTATTCTCATGGTACTCAGGAAATCTGATGTGATTGACAGGGAGGTAATAGAAAGTTCTCATGCTAGAGTTTAGACTGCAGACCACCGGAAACATAGACTTCAATGTCATTTTGTACTCATCTTCAATCAAACCACTTCATTTTTTGTTTGAGATGATCAATCTCGTCCTTATCTGCCCAAGAACAAAGAAAAAGAAAACCCAATGGAATTCTATTTCAAGGAGGAAAACATTATTCTTTACTTTCTGCCTTTCTTTTGTGTATAGTTTCCACCTTCCTGAAAAAAAAAAGTACATTAAAGACAGAGGAAGAACATAAAACCTCATCAAAAGGAAGCTGACAGAAGCAGACACTCAGTTAAACCAGTGATTGAACTCATCAAACAAGGATTTGTAAACAACTATTGAAAGAATCTGGCTCCCAGCCAGCTCTAAGTTGGACAAGTCACAAAAATCAACCTACTTTAGAGAAAATAGATTGCGGTTCCAGGTAGTTGTTTATAGATATAAAGAAAGAAATAGCGAAGTATGTCCCTGTATGTCCTCAACTGTGTTCACTCTGGTGACGAACTCCATTTTGGAACTCAAAAGAGGTAGCTGAGGATGAATGCTCCACGCGAGGAGGGCAGAACTGAGATGCTGAAATCATCTCTTTTCACATCCTTGATGGACTCTGAATACGATTTTTGTCTTTTGTTGTTTGTTAGTGGTCAACTCTTATATCTTAATTGTGGTGTGCAAACCATTTAAACATTGGATTTATAACTGAATTGACATGGTATTGTGTAAGCTGAGTCCCCTACAGAAGTTGAAAAGCATAGTCAATTATGCAGTACCTACTCTGTCAGATGTATATTTTTCTACCAGCCAAAGGGACAGTGTATTTTAGGTAATAATATTTAATAGGACAGGAATAAAGAGTAACTGAAGAACTGAGAATGAGGAGCCATTGAGTCTGTTTGAAATCTGTCTAATTATACTTGGCATGGTCAGATGATATACTTCCCAGAAACAATTATGGAAATAGCATTGCTAAAATACACCCAAAAGTATAAATATGGGAGCAGAAATGTTACATATTCTTGCAATGTCATATAAGCACGTTATCTTACCTGCCTACTCAACAACTATTTAATAGTCTATGACAAAACACCTTCATTGACTTCTTATGTGAGACTGATTAGAGCATGAATTCTGTGTAAGGCAGCTTGCAGGCTTTTGCCTAGCAGAGATGCAAATAATCTCTTCTTAGAAAAAGAAAAAAAAACCAAAAAAACAAAATATATTGCCGTATAGGGCTGTCTCCAGTTTGATTGCTGTTTTTGCAAAGTAATTTGAATCTGTCTTGCCAGCAGCATCTCCTCATACTTCTTTGTATCAAATTCTATCATCTAACTGACGACCTCTGTTATAATTCATGTGAAAATTTGAAATATTCAGTTAGAATTTACGTCATTTAAATTCTCCCTCAACAATTTTTCTTTGGCAGAAGAAAGGAGACTATGAAGTCGTGTACAGACATAGTTATGAAAACTGGCGAACAGAATGGAAAGGGAGATTAAAGATAGTACACTATCAATGAAGACACAACCCACTCTATTTATAAGTTAATACTATGCAAATATGTGTCTTCTGAATTTTGCTTAACCAGATGGTTATACAGACTATATGTGTATTTTTGTTGGAAATAATACAGTATCAAGACAGTCACCATTTTTTAAGATAGTCAGTTTGAAATCTATACTTATTTACATAGCAACATTTTTCCCAATAAAGGACTCCACTCTTCTTTATAATTTAATATAACTCAACCTGACTTAATAATTATGATCTATAGTAACATGTATTATCTTTTGTATGACAGCTCATATACCCCTTCTAGTAATTATAGAATTTGCCTAAAATTGTCTTCTAAAATTAAATATTACTACTTGCAATTTTGATCACATGAATTCACATTCTCATCTACTATTTCTCTTATAATTGCTCTCACAGGACATCCTTGATTTATCAATATCCTTTTTATATAATTTTGAGAGCACATCAAGGATTCTAGTTGCAATATTAAAAGGGCAAATATGAGTAGAATCTCCTTAAACATGGTTAGAGTTAGAAATTTTGAGGTTACTCAGCCCCTGGAATAGAGGGGATGCATCCTGCCTACTATCAAGAAAATAAATACCAACAAATTCTTAGATGGATTTAGGGAAATAAGTATCCTGTTCATATATGGTGGAATTCAAGCTTTTTGCATCCACTATGGAAATCAATATGAAGTTTCTTCAAAAACCTATAATTAGAACTGCCAGCTCCTCCAGTTATACCACTCATGAGACTAAGCTTGAAAGGTTTTAAATCACTACATCACAGAGACATTTTCACATCCATATTTATTGCTGCACTACTTACCATAGCCAGGAAATAGAGCCAGCCTAGATGCCCATTCATGAGAGAGTTGAAACCATGATCTCCGATCTATGGGAAAGTCACAACTTTATTAGAAGTCATTTTATTATTATGTTATTTTAGCTGAATAGTAGTAGTGGTTTTTTCATATGGTTCCTGAGCTATTCTCAGGTTCTTGGTCACTTTAGCAATCTTAAAGTCCCATCTTACAGAGTTGAAATTAGAGCCAATCAATGTGGTTGGTTACTTCCATAACCTTTGAGCCACTACTGTAACAGTAGATCTTATAGGCAGGTCATGGTTGTGTTTCTCATGGTTTGTAGTTGGGTGATATTGATTACTTTTATTTTCCATTAGCATCACTTGGCACTCATAACAGAAGCCTTTCTTGAAGTAGATGTCAATTAACACAGAGACCCACAACTGAACAATGTGCAGAGAGAGATTGTGGAGCACTCAGCCCTAAATGGGATGTTTTTATCAACCCCCTCCCCTCAAGGTTCAGAGATCTATGTGAAAGAGTATATGGAAAATTATGAGAGCCAGAGGTGATGGATGACTCAAAGATAGTTTTTTCCATACAGCAAGGATGAAACACATATGAATTCACAGAAACTGTGGCAGCATGCATACAACCTATATAAATTCAAACCAGACACAAATTCCAACACAGGGAAATGAAAGCAGACACAAAGTCCCACCCCTTATCAAGAAGCTATTTGTTACTGATACCTGCTGGGAGAGGGAAAATCAATTTTATTCAATAGACTGACATTGGGTATGCCAATCACATTCTAGTACAACAGACTCATGGCCAGAAGCAGCTGGTCAACAAAAAATTGACTCCATATTTTTGTGTTATTTTTGTTTTATTTTATTTTGTTTTGTATTTGAATTTTTGTCTTGTTGGCTTATTGTTTGTCTGTTATAATAGTTCTTCTGGGGGGCAGGTTTATTTTTGAGAGACAAGAAATCATTTAAATTTGGGTGGGTAGGGATGTAGTAATTATCTGCAAGGAGTTGGAGGATGGAAAGAATATAATCAAATTTGTGTCTAAAAATTTAAGTAAAAAATTGTCACAACAACAACAAAAATGAAACCTTGAACTACCTGGCAGAATTGATACAATTTTGTTGTATTATTTCATATTTCTTACACTGTTCACATGTAACAAATGTATGTGTAAGTTGAACAGTGAAATAGCAAACTGTCACATTTCTATGCTTTCTGATGCCTAAGATGATTACTACATAGAGTAATACATAGTTACAATAGCTTACAAAATATTTAACAAATGTGACATGTATAAGAAATGTTATACATTTCTGCAGCTAAACTAATTACATGCTTGAACAATGGTATTATATGGTATAATGTGAATGTACATATAACTACTACTTTCTAGTAAATCAAATATAATAGCAAACATTATAATATAATTACAAACATTTAACATTTATTTCAACATTCACTAAGAAAAATGTACCACCAATAATTTCTCTCTTGATAATTTTTAAGTCAAAATGTATTGGGGTTATAACAGTAAATTTAAAGATAAATAGTTAATTATTTCAAAATTTGGGGTAATAGTCTCAGTATGGCACTGAATCTAAGTTCTAATGAATTATTTTCCTATTTTATGGAAGTTTTTTTTATTAAAATATAGCTTCTCGTTTTCCCTTTCCTACCTCTAACCTCTCACATGTCCCCTTCATTCAAATGATGGCCTCTTTTTCTTGAGTATGTGTGTTTGTGTGTGTGTGTGTGTGTATGTATGTATGTGTGTGTCTTGCTAAATCTGTTTTTATGTGTGTATGATTTCAGGTTCAGAGTTTGACATTTTTGTATTGGATAACCAATTAGGGAACTTATCCCTGGGGTAGACTAGTTCTCTCTCCTTGGCAGTCATTAGATGATTATAGATCTTTTTCCATGCATGGGAAAAGTCCATGCGACTTTTTCTTTCCCAGTTAGCATATCTATTGGTATTGTCATCGTTTAGGTCTTTGGCAGCCATATTGTTGACATGTTAGAAATATAGCTTCCAGGTTATCACAGTCTCCCAGAAGAAATCCTGGACTTTTGGCTCTCACAGTCTTGCTGCCTCCTTTACTGCAATGTTCTCTGAACCTTAAGTAAAAGAGTTGTGTTGTGGATGTATCCACTGAGGCTATGATCCCCATGATCAATTGATTTATGCATTATGAACTTAATGCCAGATCAACAGGCAGATATCATGCCTGGTACTTAAGCTTTAGGTTTAGTATTTTTACAGAACCATATTCTAACTGTGATTTGGAACAAAGTAAACTGGATCCCACTCTGGTGCTTAAACAGTGAAAACAAGCCAAGAGAGAACTCCTGGGAAGCCCAGACTTATCACTATGTTTGGTAGAAAAATTCTGGAAGTCACTACAGGATCAGAGAAGACAGTTGACTAAGAAATTCCTTGGATATAGGTACAGATAAAGCCAGAGTATAGAGACTGAAATAAATACCCAACCCTAACATATTCAGAAAATGCTACAAACCAGCAAGCACCAAGAACTGCCATGAACTCAACTAACAGTGAAAACAGGTACCAAAAACCATCTAGTCTTAACTATGTGGATGTGTAATTTAACTTAGCATGTTTTTTAGTTACACAACTGAAATTAAGAAAAAATTAAAAAAAAAAGATTCAGCACTCTCTCCAAAAAATTTTAGTAGAGGGCAATAACAATATCTTAAAATCAAATGGAATTCCTTGAACTGAATTATACACTAAGCATATATGAAACATGATCTAAGGTCTCTATTTGGGGATAGATGAAATAGGAGAAAGAATTAGTGAGCTAAAAGACAGGATTCTTGAAAATACACAGGTAAAGGAGAAAAAAAAACAAGGAAAGTGTATGAAGGAAACTTCCTGAGATTTTGGGACAGGTATACCACTCCTTAGCTTATGCTCAAAGGTCTGGACTTTACCAATAATTTCTCAGCCATGTTTATTGCCATTCTACTACAGTGGGTAGGAAATAGAAACAACTGAAATGCCTTTCAACTGATGAATGGAAAATGAAAATGGGTTTCATGCACACACACAATTCAGTTGAAAAGAAAGATGAAATCATTAAAATTCTAGGTAAATGGGTAGAACTAGAAAATATTATGTTGAACGTCATTAGGCAGACCCAGAAAGACACATGTTGTCTATCATTTGTGGATCCTGGCTCTGTATCATCAGATGTGAATATGCAATCTGGACTAACCACAGAAACTGGAAAAGTGAAAAGGTACCATTGTTGGGGAGAAGGTGCTCTAGAAAGGGTAAGAGCAGGACTCAGGTGTTATGAAGAAGGAGATGGAAAAGAAAGAGGAAGGGCTTTAATAGTGGAGGATGGAGGGTAGCAATACAGGGAGAGGGTAGAAGAAGAAGGACAAAGAACTCAAGAATTTATATTATTATATTTATCTGAAATTACAGATAATATATAAATGTATGTGTATATATTCATACATACAAATGCACATACTAAATATATGCATATATAGATACATACACACACACACACACACATAAACACACATATGTATTTCAGTTGTGCCATTTGGTATGATAATGATCCCTCACCCACTAGGAACCATAGACTCTCCACAAAAACTCTGATACCAGGTGTGAGAACTATCCTTTTATTGGTCAGGGGAGTCTAAACAACTCCCAAGCAACATAGGCTATTGCTGGTGCCCTCGGTTTCCTCCCAGAATTTGAATGTAAGTTCCTATTACTGAAAATGTCACATGCTTGTGGCACAGGACTTAGAGGAACAGAGCTTGAGCTGTTTCTGACACAGAAACCTCCTTCTAGTAGACTAGGTTCATACAACTGGAAGGTGCTTTGCAAGCTGCCAAGGGAAATTAACTATCAATAGTTTTGCCCAGCTGTGATGTTTATGATATAACAATGGCCAGCATGACCATGACATACCTAAATGTTTAACAGTGGCATGTATCATGGTGATAATCAATAACTGTCTAAGTGGACTTAAAGGCCATGACCTTCAACAGGAAAAAATACAGGCTTCGTAGTGCTCTACCTGTAGATGAAGAAATACAGGTAATTAATGACTTCTGAGAGTGGGGAAAGATGTCAGTGATGAAGCTCTAATTAGTTATTAAATACCAAGAAGTCAGCCCTAAAATGTACATATGAAAAACACTCAGTGGACTCAGAAAGTTGTGTATTAATTCTCATATATATCAAAATTATGATTAAAGAAAAAGAGGCCATAAATTTGAGAAGGAATTGAATGGTATGTAGGCAGGGTTAGACAGAGAAGAGGAAGTGAGGAAAAGGATATAAATACAGAAATATATATATATATATGTTAAACAAATGACATGCCTTAAAATAAGAACATGAAGCTAAACACACACACACACACACACACACACACACACACACACACACACACACATTCTTTTATTCTTTATGTTCTATTCATTTAGTTAATTGGCCTCAACTCTTAAAAACATTTTATTTTTCCTTTTCTCCATTAAACTGTCTTCATGTCTCAGACAAGATCATATTACTAAGCAACTGTGATCTAGTGTCCTCCTGAGTCACGCCCGTGTCTACCCCACTGCATCATAAATTCTGTAGACTATAGTGTAATTTTAAATTGAACCAAGGGCTCCAAGTTGGCCTGTGTCTTAAGATGATGATTGTTGTTATGGATGTTTTCTAAGTTCACAACAGAACCAGATTGCCAATTTTTATTTTAACAGCCTACTGACATATACATTGTGATTAATTTATTTAATTTATATACTAGTTTTAGGAAAAGCAACTCTTTTAAAATTTAATGTCTTCAAACTATAAGGTATATAGATTTCTGGGACTTGCTTTTCTAATACTTTCTTTGTTTCTGTATACAGGTCTTCTAAGTTTTTTCTTAAATGTATTCCTAACTATTTTAGATTTCTTTTAGATTTATTCCAAATTAAATTCTTAAATGTCATTTACAATTGTTTGTCCCACACACATAAGAATTGGAACTGAATTTTTATTGCACTTATACACACTCAAATTGTAAAATTAACTTACTGGTTTTAGTAGCTCTGAATCCACAATTTCCATATACATAATTGTATAATCTCTGACATTTCAAATTGAAGATATTTCTGTAGCACATTTCAAAAACAAATCTGCTGCCTACATCTTAATCTTCATGTGAACGTGTCTGAATTCCAGTTTCAATTCTTATTCTAAATAGAGAACTGTGAATTACCTTTCTTTCATCACTCTGTATATGACAATATATTGTTTATATGTCCATTGTTTTGAGATAGATATGACACTGTTCTTGCCTTTGTTACCTGCCTATAATATATTAGTATCCATTTTTTTTTTACAATGACCCTTGGCTTTGTTTCTCAGCAATGTGAATGGGAAGTATCTGTGTAGAGACTTACTGTCATCATTCATGTAAGGCTTCATTGGCATTGGAGGAGTTTTCATCTGTAATTTCTTCAGTTATTCTTCTGTCCTGTTTTCAGTTTTTCTCTCAAATATACACAAATTAACCATCTGTTTCTGACTTCTTTCAGTGTGCTGCTGTTCTGATTGGATGACGTCTGATGTTCAGACTTCAAATTCAGCAAATATTAACTCTGCGCTCTCTGATCTGCTGTTTATGACACCTAAAATTTTACATTGCATTTTCAATAGTGGAAAATTCATAAAATTTCTTTTTACAGCTTCCTATTTTCTGATCATATTTTCACACATCAAGTAATTCTGATATCTATATCACTGAAAAGAAACATAGACACACGCATTAGATTCTTAAAAATTGCTTTCTAATTTTAAAATCCGGCAGCAATTGCCTTTATCTGCTAAGTCATTTTGCCTGCCTCAAATCCAGTGTTAAATGTTTGATACTCAGATACATAAAATTTTGTGTATTTGTGATCATATTTAAAAACAAAAAATATAAAATGGAAGTCATTGATATTATTTAGATTTGCTATATAAATTATTCTGAAATAGTACAAATATGGAAAAATAACCACTAATTCTACTTTTTCTGCCTTCCCTTAGGGGATCTGAATGTGCAATAAAATGAAACTCTTTGCAGAAGAGTTCCAGCTGAAATTGTCAGGAATTATGAAGGATTTGAGATTTTACTTTCAATCTCAGAAATTAGCCTTCCACAATTCAGAGGAGCCTAATAAAGGACCTGAGGCTCCTGAGTGACAAAAAAAAGAAGAGAAGTTATTGCACAAATCAGTAGCATTAGCTACATCCTAGCACTGATTCTCTGTCCCCGGCTTACACATGGAATTGTGACAAAGGTCAGACAATACCAGCTCACGTAGTATACTGTAATGAAGCCTGCATTTTCGAAGGATGATCTTTTGCAGCAGATTTCAAATGAATGTACTCAATGTTTGCTGGGGAGGAAGTCATTATCTGTGTTAAACTGTACAGCAAACAAACCTACCCCTGCTCCAGAGGATGAGGCCATCCACATCTTCTGACGCTTTTCATTGAAAAACACATTCTGGGATGAAAGTCTTTGATAAGATGTAAAGGGAATCAAGAGGTCTGTGGATTGTTGTCCAACTACCCATGCTGGAGGAATTTTGAATTAGAAAATCATGATTTTATAGCTCCTGGTGAAATAATGTTTCGTGTCAGCATTTAAGATAGTAAAACTTAAGCTAGTGAGGAAATTTGGAAAGCATTAAGCCAGTGGTTCTCAACCTTCCCCAGCCTGCCACACTTTAATACAGTTCCTTGTGTTGTGCTGATTCCCAACCATAAAATTATTTTTGTTGCTACTTAATAACTGTAATTTTGCTACTGTTATGAATCATAACATAAATATCTGCATTTTCTTGATGGTCTTAGGTGACCACTGCGTAAATGTCATTTGACTCCCGCAAAGGGGGTCACGACCCACAGGTTGAGAGCCACTAGATTAGGCGGACACTGCCTAAGTCCACGGGCAATGTAAACATCACTAAAAGTAAAATGGCCTCACCCTCCAGTGATGGGTTCCCTTGTGTGACAAGGTAGGAAGTACAAAGTAACACATCTATGTTGCATTGCATCAGAATAAGCCATTCTGAGTATCAGCAACCTTCTAGAGACATGCATGGGCTTAGAACAACACCACCCACGAGCAGAAGACTCTGTAAGTCAAAAGCTTTGCTTTCATCAACCAAATATAAGTGGGCTCTGATGACATTTAGTGGCTGATTTCAAGAGCTTCTAAAGTTTTGTGCACAACTTCCAGTTTGCACACTACAGGTGAGGTTGACTTACTGTTTCCTAGTGATAGTCCCTGGTCAACAAGCAGGAAAATTCCAGATCTGATCATGTCAGCAGTCACCTTCTAGTCACTTAATTTAAGATAAAATTGCTAAGGCTGAGGAGGTCACAGAGAAAGGGCATGGTAGGGAGCTTTCTGGGTCAGAGAAGGGCCATGAAGCCTCGAGACTTGTGGGCTTTGTGCCTTATTGTTTCCCACGGAAACCGTTCTGAGGAAGTTCAAGGGAAAAGCACTTCAGAGCTTGCAGCGTGTCCTGTTTAGGAACCAACACACATCGTCTGAGCTCTGATAATTTGTACCTTCTTTTAGAGGAAAGAATTCGCCCAAATGCTTCTTTGAGTCTTTCCAAAGTATTTTGAAAGCTGAATGAGATGGCTTCAAGTGCTTGTTTCTCAATGTCAAATGTATTGATTGGCTCTCATTCACTTCAGCCGTTTTCTGCAGTGTCTCGCTGGTCCATCTTTGTGAGTCACAGGGTTTTTAGGTGCTTCTGTAAGTTATGTTTTTCTTGTGTACTGAATTTTAGCGTCTGAGTGATGGAGATGATTGAAGAGCCCCATCCATCATTGAAGATTTTGCTTTTCTTCATTAGTTCTTCTTTACTGCTGCTTCAGCACGGGCTTCGCAGTGTTTTAGAGTGCTGCGTACAAATTATATATCACTTTGATATTTAAATCAATGAATTTAAACTACTGCATAATGATTGCTTTCAATTTGCCTTCACTTGAGAAAGATGATGTAATTAAAAATGTTCATTTGATCAGGTCTTGAAAAATGAACCCATACATTTGCATTACCTCCCTATGAAATAAATTAATTCTCTTGAGATTTTTTTTATTGATTGTAGTGCTACTTACCAAATACAAACACTTACATATCCTAGGTGCTTTACCACTGGCCTACAACCCCAGCATATTTTGACCTTTAAAATCATTGGAGGAAGCTATCAATTGTGACTGAGAAATTAATTTTCCTACTATTCTCATATCATCCTTTCTTTAAACTTTCCTCCTTTTTTATACTTCTTTTGTTATCTTTATCCTTACATCTACTCTCCACTCCAATGTCAAGAATGCTGCTAAATGTTAGAATAAAACATTAAATATCTCAGGAGCTGATCTTGACTCATGTTTCTATTCAGGGGTCAGTTTAGCTTATCATTTCCCATTGTCAGAGAGAGCTTGAGGTGTTGACAAGAAAATAGGACATTTTAAGAAAGGCTAGTATGCTCTCAGTGTTTCGTCATTCATCCTTAGTAGCACAGCTAAATAAGAATTATTTATAATTAATATAGATTATTTCATCCATGCTAATTCATCATTAAATTTTCAACTTAGATCCTTTTCACAGGTCTTATATATCACTGTTTAATACAGACAAAATTTACCTAACTTCCATGAATAATTGGCATGTAATTATAAGAAATATTTTATATCCCAGTCTAAATTTATCATTTCCATAATACTTTGATTTGTTTCTTTTAACTATTCTCTCTGTGTTTACATTGTTTTTGTTTTCATTAAAGGTATAATTGTTATTGCATGCCAGATATTAGCTCTTTGTCGTATCTAGCATTTTATAATTTTTAGTTTTTTACTGGCAAGCTTTCAGCTGGGATCTATTTAACCTACTTGGAAATAATGGGGACTTTTGAGTATTCAATTTTAGGCTTTTGTAGATGGGACTAGAGATTGAAGATGAGAGTTGACCACCTGAGGGTGTCAACCTGAAGTAAACTTATATTAAATGCATATCACACCTCTCCTAGGAAGTTTTAGAGCATCGGAGAGAATGGATTCTATGAAAGGTGTCAAAGATGTTTGACAGAAGACTCAGGGATTATTATCTCAGGATCTAGGAAGACAAAGGTTACCAGGGAATTATTCTCTGTGGTGAGACTTGGGAAGAGCAGGCAGATGCATACTTCCAGGACAGTGAAAAGACCATTGCAAGCAGAGGAGGATGCTCACGTTAGCCTTTGAGTTCCTAGAGTTCTGTGGTGATATTTTATTTGTGTTCAAATATGATATTTTATTTGTATGTTAATAAATAAAGTTTGCCTGGAGATCAGGGGTCATAGCCATAAACAGTAGTCAGGCAGTGGTAGCACACCCCCTTAATCCGATCACATGTCAGGCAGAGTCTCTGTATGTTCAAGGACACAGCCAAGTGTAGTGACACATGCCTTTAATCCCAGTACCAACCATAGAGACCTGGAGGTCTGTATAGGCAGTGATGAGAAAGTAATGTGACTGGGCTTAGAGCCAATGAGAAGGCAGAACAGGAAGGCAATAAAGGCATAGATAGGTTAAATAGGAAGAGGCTCTCTTGAGAAGCTACAGCAAGATGGTAAGCTAAGGTTAGTTGGCTGCTCTTGCTCTGATCTCTATGGCTTGCACCTCTGTATTTGGCTCTGTGTTTCTTATTTAATAAGACTGTTCAGAAATTCATCTACAGAGTTCATCCCAAGAAACACATCTATCTAGGAGAACAACCTGTGGCCAAGGATGTCAGAGCAGAACTTGCCAATGGCTTGTGTAATCCAGCCTCTCCCACCATACTCACTCAGCTATCCAGTATCATTTCCCATCCTATCTTTAACCAAACTGCTTGCAAGTTTGATGTTGAGGCAATTAGGAATACCGCTAGGAGACAATCAACATGCCATTGTTAATTTTGTCTTTGGATAATTGATTTCAGTTTTGTTAGTTCAGATGTTACAGCATCTGAAAAGCCATACTTTTCTTTTGTCTTTGCTATTCATTATTCTCAAGATTAATACTCCGTCCCATTGTCATTACATTGCAGCTTCGCATGTGCCAACTTCCTTCTGCCAGACAAACATCTTTTCTCTTCTGTAGAAGTAAGATTTCTGAGCTGCAGGTAGCTCAAGTTTCAGTTGATGATAATGATTTGAGCCTTAAGCAATGATTGGTTCACAGCTTTTAATGAACACACATCACATGCGGAGTAATCATAATATATTGTGGGACAATATAGACCTGATTACAGGTTCACCTATGAACTTCTGTGTCATTTAAATGGAAGAAGAAAGTGAGAATTATTGCAATGGTAGATATTCGGATGACCTCACTACAGCGATGATTTATTGGGGGAATATAATTGGAGTTTTGAGAAATTAGTCAAGTCTGAGGAGTCATTTCTACTGATAGGAAAATCAGTTAATATCTTTGGGCCACAGAATTATGTTTAAAATGTAAATTAACCATTTGCCTTGTTTATCTTGTAGATTACTGACCCACTCCTGTTTGTGAGGAGCCACTGTTTGCTGTTAAGTAATTTTGTGAACATTGTGCTGTTTAAGAGAATCAAGAACAGAAACACATAATAATAATACCTATGGGGTAATGGCTTCAGGTGGAAATGTAGTAAAGATATTTTCTATGAAGGGAGATTTAGTTACCTGCAGATTGTGTGTGTGTGTGTGTGTGTGTGTGTGTGTTATTTTATCTTGAATATAATGACACTATGCAACCAATGCTGAATTGTTCAGCACAAACTTCGTACACATGAATATTGCTACCCTTTATTAATAAAACACATGGAGTTACTCTTTACCATTGAATTTTTGTGAATTATAGAATCAAAGGTGCTCAAAATACACACTATGCTTCTTGTAACCTGTCCTAAAAGCTGATTTTTCTTCTGCATATTTGTAGAGATAAAAATAGGTCTGTGTTGGCATTGGTTAAGTCATGTTCTTACTGACGGTATGTAACCCATGAGGGGAAAAATAATATAGTAAGATGAATGATACCAACTTGAGGCTTCCAGGCCCTTGCCTATCATAAAGTGCTATCAAAAAACAAAACAAAACAAAAACACAGTGAACTCATAGGATAATTTGTTTTTATTGCTTACGTTTGTGTGTGTGTGTGTGTGTGTGTGTGTGTGTGTGTGTGT
>CABHPQ010150003.1:0-11753 GCA_902168405.1 Peromyscus aztecus
GTTCACAGTAATGTTATTTCTTTAAACTGTAACTGTAAAAGAGTCTATTGTATAAACTTACATATATAATGAAGTGTTAAATGTAGTCACATAAAAGGAATGTTGATAAATGAATTCTCACATTAAAAATTCCGCGATGATGCTAAAGATTCATTCTAATACAGAATGTCTTCCTTGGTTCTGTTCTCTGAATCTCTGAACATCCCATCATCAGAGCTGTCTGGTCTTGCCTATTTCCTCTATCTAATTACATTACCACTTTCCCTGCAAGGCACCATGTGATGTCCTCAAGTTCTCCATGGCCTAATTTCCTAACAGAATTTCCTGGTGTTATCTGTATTAGGTCCCAAAGACATAATTGTCTTAGGGTGAGAAAAGCATTTTGTGTTCTGAAAATGAGCGTATGAATGCACACACACACACACACACACACACACACACACACACACTCAACTCACTCTGGGATTAACTTGTAGGGATTAAGATTATGTTGTAGGGATTTAATCACTCATTGTGATCCATAAACCACATGTATCAGATTCATCTGAGATTTGAGATCCTTGTTAAAATTGGAGATTCTGTGCCAGGTGGTGGCACACACCATTAATTCCAGCACTCAGGAAGGAGAAGCGAGGCAGGCAGATCTCTGAGTTCAAGGTCAGCTTGGTCTACAGAGTGAGTTCCAGGACAGCCAAGGCTACACAAAGAAACCCTGTTTGGAAAACAAATGGAGATTCTGGACCTCATCCAAGACCTTTTAAATATGAATCCCTAAGGTTGAAGTCACAGATCAACATTTTCCTCCATCAAAGCACTCTTACATTTTTATGTTCCTTTAGGAACTTTTCAAACATTCAAAAGTAGAGAGAATAATACTATGAAGTCCACATGTCAAAACTCAGTTATCAAATCCTAGCCAGTATTTGTTGCTCTGTAATTTGAAGCCAATTCCAGGCTTTGTATCACCTAGAATGGTTCCACATGTGCCTCTGACACATAACATAACACAGCGATCATCCTTAAGTGTTGTTAATAACATCCAATGTATTAGATTTCCAGTTCACATGTTCCTTGTTTCCCACATTTGCTAACTAGGTCGTGTACTATATGCTCAATCAGGTCTCTGCTGCAGGTAGCACTGGCTGTTCTCTGGACTGTTGACCAGTTCCTGTGCTGTGGTTTTCTTCTACAGGTCTCCTGAGTTGAATAAAATTTTCTCTGTGTATATGTTTCATTGTCATTTCCTACAGTCATCCATAAGGGACTTCCACATGAACACATGGATGTAGCTCTTCAGAAACCATGCAGTTCTAAAAATGTCTCTTGAAACCCTACACATTTAATCAATAGCATATTTGGGTAGAAAATTTTAAGTTGAACATAGTTTTATTTTTCTTTCAGATATTTGCATGCATTGTATATAGTTTCTGGTAAATTGGATTATTGTTCCAGTTTCCTAGTGTTTTAATGTACGTGTGTGTGTGTGTGTGTGTGTGTGTGTGTGTGTGTGTGTAGAACATAGATTGATGTTGTTTTTCTTCTGCTGTCACTCTCCACCTTATGTTTTTATACAGAGTCTCTCCTGACCTGGAGTTCACCAATTCCACTAGGCTCACTGGCCAGTGAGCTCTAGGTATCTACCTTCATGCCATCTTGTCAGTGCTAGGGTTACTGATGTGCATGACCACATCTAGCTCTTCCATGTATGTTGGGGATCTGAACTCAGGTCCTTGTGTTTTCATAGCAGGCAGTTTACTCACTAAGTCATCTCCTCAGCTTCTGGGTCTTATTATTTTTATCTCAACCTTATGGCTTTCTCTAATCTTTATTAAATTTCACACTAAAAACATCAAAGATCATAGTGTTGTGTTCTGGATGCTGGGTGGATCTCTACCCACTTCAGTTTTAGGGAACTTGGACATTTTCCCCCTTTGATTTTTGCCTCCATTTTCTGTGTCTTTGTCTTTCACTAATTTTAAATATTAGCTCTGTAAGAGGTAAACACCGTCTATCATTGCTTGTGTTTCTGAGTTGGTGGTTTTGTTCTTGCTGGGTTAAGTTTACCTTCAATCAAGTTCCTTAGCTGGAGTGTTGCTACATTTTTCTGCTATTTGAGGCATTGTCTTATTTTATTCCCAGTCACATGGGCTCTCCAGGGTCCTCTTTGATGGTTACTGCTGCATCTATGCTTTTTAATCTGCACTGTTATTCATAAATCTCAGTACAGAAATGAATTGTCTCTTGCTCTAATTTGGTTCATACCATTGGCCATTTGTTCTGAGGCCTCAGCTTGGCTGGTGTCCTTTGAGTTGCCCATCTTCCTGGTTTGTTCTTTTCTTTGTTCCTTCTGGCCTGTGGTGGTTGGAAATGAGAATGGCCCCCATAGGCTCATATGTTTGAATACTTGGTTCTCCATTGGTGGAACCATTTGGGAAGGATTAGGAGGCATGGCCTTATTGGAGAAGGTTTGTCACTGAGGGGCAGGCTTTGGGTTTCAAAAGACTTATGCCATTCCCAGTGTCTCTCTTAGCCACCTGCTTTGGGATCAAGATGTAAGCTCTCAGCTACTACTTTGCATCATGTATCTAATCCTTCAAAAACCATAAGCCAAATTAAATGTGTTCCTTTACAGGTTTCCTTGGTCACAGCAATAGAAAAGTGACTAAGATAATGTCTGGTGTTCCTCATTCCATACATAACCACTAGATGAACAAGCTCTTTTTTCCATTGGCCAATAGTACTTGCCACTTAAAAAAATTTGCAGCCATCCTTTAGAATTGCATTTGTCTAGTTGGAATGCTGTGCCACAATATTGTGTCTGGTGTGCAGGAACATACCATTATATTACACTAAGTGCAGTGGCTAAGACCTAGTTGCAGCAGATAACTTCTTCCTATCTCCACCCTTGAGTAAGTGTCACCTTTGCATCTCTTGCTACACTTTCATGCACAGCCACCTGCCTGTATCACTGCCAGCCTTCAGGGAACTCTAGCATTTGCCTCTTCCAAGCCCCAAATCGCCATCTAATTTTTTTGACCCATGTCTAAAGGGCTGATGTGGTGATATTGTGTTCCCCAAAATATTGTGCACCCTAATAAACTTATCTGGGGTCAGAGAAAAGAATAGCCACTAGATATAGAGGCCAGAAAATGATGGCACACACACCTTTAATCCTAGCATTCCAGAGGCAGAGATCCACCTGGAAACAGCTAGGAGTGGTAACAAGAGCCTTTAATCCCAGGAAGTGATGACAGAAAGCAGAAAGGTATATAAGGCGTGAAAACCAGGAACTAGAGCTGGTTAAGCTTTTAGGCTTTTGAGCAACAGTTCAGCTGAGATTCATTCTGAATGAGGATTGAGAGGCTTCCAGTCTGAGGAAACAGGATCAGCTGAGAAATTGGCGAAGTGAGGCTGTGGCTTGTTCTGCTTCTCTGATCTTTCAGCATTCACCCCAATAACTGGCCTTGGGTTTGTTTTTATTAATAAGACCTTGTAAGATTCCTGCTACAGGCTGATTACACTGTTCTTATTCTTTAGAAAATGTACCTCAGTATATTTTATCATTATTCTTTTCCATCTTTAAACATGGCATAAAATGCCAATGAGTATGTGTAATGAATGTATATGTCATTTAAAACTTACAAAGCAATGACCACATACATACCACGAAACATTAAGAAATAAATTATCTCTTTAAAGGTATTCTGTGATTCTAGGCTGACTTCTCATCCCCATCCCCCTTTGCTGAAGTCAAATTAAAAGGAGATGGGAGTGGACTTAGTGATTCGTCGTTCCTTTTGGCAAGAGAGAAAAGTACAAACACAGTGTCCAGAGGACACTTGAGCTACAGGAAACAGACACTCAAATGATCACACTGGAGCCTGGTGAGGTCACATAGGCTACCACTGCTTTCTGGCATTCTGACAGGTGTTCTGAAGCACTGCTAATTCATCTGGTGTCTTTGTGTAAATATGAAATTTTTATTCTTGCTGTCTGCTGTAACTGTGTGCTCTAAAAAAAACTGTAAGACTGTGAATCCATAAGATTCTAGCAACCTCAGAGTTTACAGATCACAGCCTACCTACCCTTCCATCATTCAGGTTTAACACAGGTGGCTTCAGAGCTCCTCAGATGGGCTGGATTGTTACCAAATGCCATACTCATGCCAGGAATTCTTTGAAATGCTTGGCATTCAGTATTTAGGTAGAGAAGCTCTCTCCTTTCATGCTCCTTGCCCCATGACTGGACTGAAGGGCAAGCTGGATTTTGGAAACATAGCCTGGAAGTTATTTAGCAAGCTGAAATTGTTATGAACTGGGTCAGAGGCCTGATGACTACTAATAAGAGTGGGTCAGGCTTCATGTTTTCTGATGTGTTGAGTGTGCCCAGTGGAACCCTGAGAGGTAGTGTACTGAGCCAAATGAGCTGAGGGCTCATGTGGGGTTTATTTATTTATTTATTATTTTTAGATAGTATCTCATTATGTATCCTTGGTTGCCCTGAAACCTGCCATGTAGCAGGCTGATCTGTAACTATGATGTTTCTCTTGCTTCTGCCTCCTGAGTGCAGAAAGTAGAAACATAAATCTCCATACCTGACCTGTCATGTTGAATTCATTTTTTAAACATTCTCATTCTCTCTCTCTCTCTCTCTCTCTCTCTCTCTCTCTCTCTCTCTCTCTCTCTCTGCATATATGCATTTATATGTGCACCTGTTCATGTGTATAGGGACCATAAGATGTCATGTCTTCTCTCCTATTGCTTGCTGTCTGTTTCTTTGTGGTAGTGTCTCCTCAAACCTGGGCATCATGTTTTCTCAGCAAACCAGGAAGCCCCAGTGATGCTCCTGTTTGTAGCCCCTCAGAGCTGGATCAGAGGTGTGTATAGAATTTTATGTTTGTATAGGATTTTGTGTTTTGTGTTTTTATGTTTAAATTTTATGTTTGTATGCTTATGTATAGGATTTTTATGTTTTTGTTGAGATCCAAAATTTTGTCCTCATGATTCCACAACAAGCATTCTTCATTGTTGAGCCATTTCTCCAGCACTACATTAAATTCTTAAGTCCAGATAACGTATGTGTTAGTTTACCCGGGACAGTGCAGGGTTAACAATCTTATCCCCACTTAGTTACTATAGTATTACCCTTTGTTTTTCTCTAAAGCATCCCAGCTTTGGACAGTAATTTATATGGTCATATATACTAGCCAACTTTTTTGTCACGACAACAAATCCTTTTAAAATCATAGAGACTCAAAACGCCAACTCTTTAGGTTTTACTCATGCATCTGTGCCTCACTTGCAACTGTGCCACAGGCTGTGAGTCAGGTTAAATCTATTCCTCACTCTAGACTTGGGAGCTTGTGCCATAAATCATTCTTTAGGGTGCAAAGGCTTGACAATCAGCCCTGGCATAAGGGTTCTTACTCTCATGCACTAAGTCGGAGCTCAAAAGTACCTCCCGTCTGAGGCTGATGATGTGTATTGTCTCATCGTCCACGGGCAGAGCAAGTCAGTGTCCCAGACCAACACAGAGAATTCTGATTTAAACTGGATCCATGGGGGAGAGTATTATGACATGGGAGAGTGATCAGTAGACAATACACAGTGACCACCTCACAGTCCTAACCCCACTGTCTCCGATAGTCCCCCTCCTCCAGCCTTTGCAGCTGCTCCTTACAGTGTTTTTCAAAACAAAACTGCAGTAGTTAAAGAAGGAATTTTGCCTGCAACTCGAGTAAAGAAGGTATCAAGGGATTCTACTACTATGTGTAGCCTGGTTTGTGCTCAGATTTTACTATGGGGGCCAGGGGGTGGGGCTTGATGTCTGCGATGCCAGTTAATGTGACCCCAGGCAGCTGTTGTAGAGGTCTGTACCAATAGAGGCTTCACTTCACTATGTGAGAAGATGTCACAGCCAAGTGGAGGAGCCGGAGGGTCAGACCTTGTTCTTCATTGCCCTAACCGTGTGACAGATCTGTGAAGCAAGATGACTAATGCCTTTACTTTGCCTCCATCAACTGTACAGCCTACTCCTCCCACCTCCCTACCTGGAAATCTTTTTTTTTTTTTTTTCTGTGTGTGAGATAAGGTTTTTGGCATAACAAACTGTCCTTGACCTCACTATTAGACCAGGGATGACATTGAAATCCTGGTCCTCCTGCCTCTCCTTCCCAGTTCTGGCATTACAGGCATGTGCCATTATGCTTGATCTATGCAGTGCTGGGAATCTAGTGCTGGACCACCTGCATACTGGGCAAGCATCCTGCCATCTAAGCCACTTCCCCAGCCCTGTGCCTGGGATTTTTTGGTTTTTGGATTTGATTAGTGTCCCCTCACTGGTTATTCTTATGTGTTTGGTATTGATTGACTTTTCTACAACAACTCCAGAAATTCCATCAAGTTACTCAGTGATGATGATATTCCTTGTAGGAAATTGCTCATCTTGCTTCAGTGAGATTTTGAGCTCAATTGATGCACTAAAACAGGAATCCTAGTATTGCGAGCAGTAATAAAATAGTGTTTTTTACCACAACAAAGATTGACTGGGTTGAATGAGGGTATCCATTTGGTCCATCAGCAACCTGGTAGCTGGTTCCTTTCAAGAGCAGTTTTCATGACAAAACGATTATCATTTCAATCAAAGTCATGGTAAAAAAGTATGGTTGGTAGTTAATCAATTTTATTTAGTGGTAAGTGGTGTAGGTCCTACATGATTTAGCAGGAATATAACAGTCACAAATCATAGAACACTTATGCATATTAATTTTTTAAATTTCTCTAGAATATGAACCTATGAACATATGAGGTCTGTCATCCCACTGTATCTCTAAAACTTAGCTTACTGTCTATCACATAATAGACATTCAGAATACACTAGGAGGAGCAGTGCAGATTTTAAAAAATAACTAGTAGAGGCAAAACCTGGGGAGAGTTTTGGGGACCTGAGTTACAGGATGGACATGTAGGAACATCCTTTAAAGTAGTGGTGTCAGAGATGAGATCAGATTCATACTCTAGTCTCTCCAACCCTGTCTTGAGATAGAAACCTGGGAGAGACTAGATTCTGCCTTGAAAGGTATGAGTATAGCTGTAGAATGCTGTGTGGCCATGAGACTATGGTCCACATATAGTCACCATCATTCCCGGCTGTATCCCCTTGCGCTTACCTCGTCGTGACATGCCTGCAGACCTCCACTGTGGCTTCGGCACTGGCTTCCATGTGGGATGTTTTCTGGCCACTGAAGCTCATTCTTCCTCCTAATGTTGGTATGAAATGTTCTTTAGAGCTGCCCTCAAGTCAGTGATTGAAAGGAGTGGGTAGAGGGGCCCTGGACCTTCACTTCTTGGGTGGGATAGCCCTAAGGTGCATGGAACTCCTCTAACAGTTTAACCTGTAGCCTTCACTTTGATAACTGGCTTGATGATGCACAACATACTACTTCCCCAACTTTGCCTGTCTGTGTTTTTTTTTTGTTTGTTTGTTTGTTTGTTTTTGTTTTTTGGTTTTTTTTTTCATCTTCTAAGAAAACCTCTTGCTCTTGAATAGATGCCCCAGGATTTACTACTGGGGAAACTCAAGCTGTGATGGTCTGGGTTCTCAAAACCTAAGTGGTAGATATTCTTGATGCTACAAACTACACTAAACATGTGAGCTCAGACCATTAAAAACTTAATAGAAGGAAAAATGTAGTTTAATTCCTAAATTGTATGGCTCTTTGAGATGACAGGGTAATTTTAAAAGACAGTTACAAGTTTTGTGCTTAGAAAGCTTTAATGATAGGTATTTCCTGTAGAATAGTCTCATTCAACTTTCAGGGACGCTCAGAGTCTCCTTAAATACATAGTGTTCTGTTGTTTCTAAACACAAATTGCATGCAATGTTATCTTCTTTCTCCCTTTGCTCTTGGAGCCTCTGGTTTGTGTCTGAATCCTCATTGTCAGGTAATACTTCAGCATCTCCCAGCCTGGCCTTCAGAGTTGGACCCTTTAGAATGAGTGGATGATGGTCCTTCTGCCTGGAATGCACAGTGGGTGGCCGTGAGAGACATCATTGCACTGACATTTCCTTTTTCTTCTTTGCAGATATCTCTGTGAGCCTGCTAACCCTTGTGGTTACCGCCTGTGGTCTTGCCCTCTTTGGTGTCTCTCTCTTCGTGTCTTGGAAACTATGCTGGGTTCCATGGCGAGAGCGAGGCCTGTTCTCTGGTAGCAAAGACAACAACCAAGAGCCTCTTAACTACACAGACACAGAGACCAATGAGCAGGAGAACAGTGAGGACTTCCTAGACCCACCCACACCCTGTCCTGATTCTTCCATGAAGATCAGCCACACTTCCCCCGACCTTCCCCTTTCCACCCAGCCAGGTGGCCAAGAGAACTGTGCCCATGCCATCCGTGTGCAGCGACAAGTCACAGAGCCAACGCCGTCAGCTCGGTCAGTAATGCCCCTTCCCTTATGAATGCAAGGCAAAGACCACCCTATCTCCCTTTCTTGCTAGTGATGGTACTGACTAGCGGAGGATCAAGTAATCATCTAGATGTCCTCTCAATCCCAGAAACATGAAAATGGTAAAACTCTGTGGTTCTTTGCTGGACGTAGTTACAGAGCTCTGCTTAGTTTCCCTGGAATCCGTAAAAATAATGTTTAACATTGTTCCTTCATCATATATTTGTTATTTTTGTATAGTTTATATTTCTGAAATGAATACTATTATTTTATTTTTTTAGTAAGAGAAATTTAGAATTAAGGAGGATGTATATTAATATGTACCCAAGTCAGGATTTGGACAATAGAATCGTAGTTCTTAGGTACTGTTCTTATGATGTCCTCCTAAAACCATAAAATTGATTTATTGTGCTTCTGACCTATCCTAGCATTCACAAATAGGCTTACTTCAGATGCCACACTATAACGGGAAGTCTTTGTTCACCCCCAGACTTTGTAACAATTGCAGACTTCTAGGAGCAGGGTTTCTATTGCCTACATATTGTGTGTTGTTAAGCAGTGGACCAATAAGGGTATACTGATTAAAAATCTGTGGGCTCTGGGATGTAAAGAACTGCTTTATTTACATGTGTGTCATACATGGCATTGAAATAATTAAATAACCTCCATATGTGTCCATTTCAGATAATAGAAGGATAGTAGAAGTACCAACTTAAGAGTTGTTTTGAGAATAAAATGATAACACACACTTGCATAGATTTGCACTGGTAGCACTGCCATTTTGCCTTCCACGTCGCTGTTTTCACACAACTATCACTGAAGCATAACTCCCCCAAGATACTGAGGTTGAGGCACTCCTCTCCCAAAATGCCAAGGTTGTACTAATCACTGGATATAAAACCTAAGTTGTGAGAAGAGATTTTAAGAAAGAAGACATGGGAATCAGCCTTTTTTAAAAATTAAAATATTTGCTTGAGTGAAAGCCAGAGGAATAACATATGCAATTATTTTTTTGAAATATGAACATAGTTTGGGATGTTTTTTAAAAAGCTTTCTGTTCTCTAGAAAAGGGAATGATAATGAAGTTTATCCTAGAGAGTGCACTCATTCACATTAAGTGTGATAGAATATGACAGTTTATATAGTTTGATTTTTTCCAGAAACTTATTTTAGCATTATTTCCAGTTATGTATCAAAAACCAAAACTTAAAATAGTCCTCCTTAAGGAAGTTGCTCTGTTTGCCTTCTGATTTGCAAGAAACCCTCAGACTTTATTGCAAGGATTTCTTTTCAAATAACTAGAGTTGATAATCACCATAGAGTTCACACAGTGGGACAGACTTACATAATGAGGCCCTTTTAGTGTCCCCAAGACCTGGAGCTTTCCATGTGGGTCACTACTCATTCAGTTGCTCCTGTCTGAGTTCCCTCAGATACAGAGTGAAAAAAATGTTCCTACTAGATGTGGTCTGTGCATCCTGCCCTATAACTAACAAACTGCTATCAATGGTATCTCTGTAATTATCACAGTGTTCATCATAAAAATATTTAGATAGGCTATAAAAAGAAATGTGTTTAAAAGACAAAACCAATTGTTAGCATCACCCATAGGTTTGTGGAAATTCAGTAAAAGAAATTTAAAAAGAAGAAGAAAAGACTAATCCCTGTAGAGTGCATTTTATATTCAGATTATTATAGGTTTGGAAATATGCAGTTAAATTATCTTTCAAACGGTGAAAATTGGGTTCAGTAACAGCTGAACTGCCATTAGCAATCTAAATGCTTTTCAGCTGCATTTGACCTAGTATTTTATTTACAATTTGCATTGCTCCGCATTTAAAAAATTCATGCCTAAGTTACTACTGACCTAGTTCCTTGTGTTCTTCCTGAAAATGCATCTTTGTCTAGCAGTGTATCATACACTGATCCTCAAATTCATTAGCAATTGTTTTGTAAGAATGTGGTACACACATGCACACACAAATATGAGAGAGAGAGAGAGAGAGAGAGAGAGAGGAGAGAGAGAGAGAGAGAGAGAGAGAGAGAGAGAGAGAGAGAGAGAGAGAGAGAGAGAGAGAGAGAGAGATTGAGTGAGTTGTGGGAGCTTTCCTTGGAGAGTTGTAAACCAATTCTCTCATTCACCACCACCACCAAACCAAGGTTTAATTCCATCAGCGTCTAACTTGAGGAACCAGTGAATTTATTGGGTTACTTACAGGAGTGTGGGTGACCCCAAAGTGGGCACACCAGCAGAAAGTCTCACTCTAGTATGGACAATGACTTCCCATAACTACATGGAGGGAGCTTCTCACCACCATTGCCTCAGTTAACCTGCCACAGACTATATTCTCTAATACTTCCTAGGACCATGAGGCCACATGGAATTAGGCTAGAATTGTGTACAAATGGCCAGAAGTTGGAGGGGGAGGGACAGGAATCTCAGGTAAGGATCCAGTGACCCTCTTTGTCTTCCTATGAGAGAATCACAGTAGTTAACAAGCTAGATTTCAGGGGTCTTTTGCAAGTAGTCACATCTACTCTGCTGAAGATGATGTCTGCATATGCTTGAAGGAATGACTCTACAATACACGCAAAAACTTTTTACTGACAAGATGGAAAAATGAATGAAATTTCCTTTCTTCATTCAAAAGATTGGTATTTTCTTATGGCTCTAAGAACCAAACATAGGCACTTGGAAATGCTAGGCATTGCCTTATCACTGAGCTGCATACGCAGCCTTCTAAACCATTTGTAACATTCTGTTTAAGTACCCTTGGGGATAGGGGTAAGCTCTGCTAAGATGGTCCAGAACCTTCTTCCCTTCGTGTTTTCATGCCCCTTATCTCCTTTGCTTTTTCACTGTCTTGCTTTTTCTATCCTGCCACTGTTCCCTCTTGTCCCATGGTTTTCAGAGTTGCTCCTAGGCCCAGTGCACACAGTGTTCAGGGCACACTCCTTGTCACCATGGTTGGCAGAGCTTCTGCTACAGCATTTCCTGAGGAAATCACTTTACCTGGCCTCTTCCCCCGGGAATGTTGTGCTCACCGCATTGCCATGGGAATGTCCTAAAGATGAGCTATGCTTTGTCTTCTAAGAATGTCAGCTGGGTGGCCATGGCACACCCCTTTAATCCCAGCACTCAGGAGGCAGAGGCAGATGGATTTCTATGAGTTTGAGGCCAGCCTGGTCTACAGTGAGATCCAGAACAGGAAAGGGTACATAACACAGTGAAACGCTGTCTCAAGAAACAACACACACACACACACACACACACACACACACACACACACACACACACACACACA